>WNWK01008320.1:0-85623 GCA_009830355.1 Cherax destructor | reverse complement strand
TACCCTCAGTTCTTCCTTCAGCTGCTGGTAGAGTAGCTCAAGAGAGGACATCTTCTTCAGATTGACAGAAATATTCATATTATTTTCAAAACTGCTTTTAATGAAACATGATTCTATTATATTCCTCTCAACCATGGACTTGCTTGATACAACCTTCTCAGCATTTTGAAAATCAATTGGATGGTTAAAATCTCTCACATGAATAAATAGAGCATTAGAATCTTGTCCAGTTCTAATGCTATATTTATGTTGTGTTAATCTTAGTTCAAGACTTTTACCAGTCTGACCATAATAAACTTTATCACATATTTTACAGGGAATCTTATAGACACATCCGTCAGCATTTTGGGGGGAATTTTTTATCAAAAGTCTTTTTACTGTATCAAGATTTTTAAATACAACTTTGATATTAAAATTCTTAAGAAAGGAAGGCATATCAACCAAGCTTTCATGGTAAGGGAGAACCAACATATTTTTGGTTGAATAAGGTTGGTTGTCCCTTTTGGGATTGTAAAAAGTTTTCCTAGCTATTTTAAAAGATTTATCAATTATGTTTCTAGGGTATTTTAAATCATTAGCTATTTCATAAATTTTAGAGATTTCTTCATCTATGAACTCTGGACTAATCTTAATTTTTGGGAAGAGTTTCAGGTCCTTTCTTATTTTCCTCTTCACAGAGTCGTGCGATGTTACGCTACTGTGAGGTGTTGTCTTTGTTAGTGTGATGTGACTGTGAGGTGTAGTCTTGCCCTTATATAAGCCCTCTGTCATGTTTCCTTTTATTGTTCCTTGATAATGTGAGTAGTCACGAAAGCGCTTGGAATTCCTCTATTTTTCATAGTGGTTGTCTTGCATATATATATATATATATATATATATATATATATATATATATATATATATATATATATATATATATATATATATATATATGTTATATATATATATATATATATTATATATAATATATGATATATATATATATATATATATATATATATATATATATATATATATATATATATATATATATATATATATATATATATATATATATATATATATAATATATATATATATAATATATATATACATATATATATATATACATATATATATATATATATATATATATATATATATATATATATATATATACATATTTTTTTTTTTTTTTTAACACATCGGCCGATTCCCACCAAGGCAGGGTGGCCCGAAAAGAAAAACTTTCATCATCATTCACTCCATCACTGTCTTGCCAGAAGGGTGCTTTACACTACAGTTATAAAACTGCAACATTAACACCCTCCTTCAGAGTGCCGGCACTGTACTTCCCATCTCCAGAACTCAAGTCCGGCCTGCCGGTTTCCCTGAATCCTTCATAAATGTTACTTTGCTCACACTCCAACAGCACGTCAAGTATTAAAAACCATTGCTCCATTCACTCCTATCAAATACGCTCACATGCTTGCTGGAAGTCCAAGCCCCTCGCACACAAAACTTCCTTTACCCCCTCCCTCCAACCTTTCCTAGGCCGACCCCTACCCGCCTTCCCTCCACTACAGATTTATACACTCTCGAAGTCACTCTGTCTCGTTCCATTCTCTCTACATGTCCAAACCACCTCAACAACCCCTCCTCAGCTCTCTGAACAATAGTTTTGGTAATCCCGCACCTCCTCCTAATTTCCAAACTCCGAATTCTCTGCATTATATTCACACCACACATTGACCTCAGACATGACATCTCCACTGCCTCCAGCCTTCTCCTCGTTGCAACATTCATCACCCATGCTTCACACCCATATAAGAGGTTGGTATAACTATACTCTCATACATTCCCTCTTTACTTCCATGGACAAGTTCTTTGTCTCCACAGACTCCGAAGTGCTCCACTCACCCTTTTCCCCTCATCAATTCTATGATTCACCTCATCCTTCATAGACCCATCCGCGACATGTCCACTCCCAAAATCTGAATACCATTCACCTCCTCCATACTCTCTCCCTCCAATCTGATATCCAATCTTTCGTCACCTATTCTTTTTGTTATCCTCATCACCTTACTCTTTCCTATATTCACTTTCAATTTTCTTCTTTTACAACCCTACCAAATTCATCCACCAACCTCTGCAGCTTCTCTTCAGAATCTCCCAAAAGCACAGTGTCATCAGCAAAAAGCAACTGTGACAACTCCCTTTGTTTTGTTTTTTTCTTTTGCCCTCCAAGACCCCATTCCCTTTTATTACAACCCCATCTATAAATATTTAGAACCCGGGGACATCACATCCTTTTTAAGGCCCACTTTTACTGGGAAATAGTCCCCTTCCCTCCTACACACTCTAACTTGAGCCTCACTATCCTCATAAAAAATCTTCCTGCTTTTAGTAACCTACCTTCTATTCCATACACCTGCAACATCTGCCACATTTTCCCCCTATCACCCTATCATCGCCTTTTCCAAATCCATAAATGCCACAAAAAACCCCTTTACCCTTATCAAATACTGTTCACCTATATGTTTCCTGTAAAAATTTTACCCTACCTCCCAAAGCTTTTTCATCTATATCCTTCTTTCTTCTTACTCTAATTCTTTTTAATAACTCCCTTTCACTATCCTGGTACACTCAACAGACTTATTAAATTATTGTAAACGTATCTAAAATATATTTAGTTGGATTAAGCTAAATTAAATTGCCCTTGTTATAATAAGGTTAGATAAGTTTAAAGATTCTTTTGGTGCAAAATTACTTTATTTACATTAACATTAATGAAAAAATATATCTTTGAACGTATAAGAAAATTTTAGAAAGGACTTAATTTTAAATGAGTTCTTGCTAATTGACCAGTTTTACCTTTTAGGCACGACATATATATATATATATAGTGTTAGAGATATATTTTTTCATTAATGTTAATGTAAATAAAGTAATTTTGCACCAAAGAATCTTAGAAAACTTATTTAACCTTATTATAACAAGCAATTTAATTTAGCTTAATCCAACTAAATATATTTTAGATACGTTCAATATTTAATAATAAACAAACACAATGAAATATATTTTTTCGTTAGGTTCAGAATGATTTTGAGAAATTATTGCATACACAAATTTTCACTTGTCTTATATGGCAAGATGAGCTTGTATTTAAGTCAAAATCGCTTAAGTTCTGCCTATTCGGCAAACTTTACTATCTATATTTACATGCATAGTAGGTTGGTGACAGCAACAACCCGGGGAGGTACTACCGTCCCGCCAAATGAGTGGAAACATAAGCCTGCAATTGTTTTGCATGATAGTAGGATTTCTGGTCTCTTTTTCTGTCTCATAAACATGCAAGGTTGGAAGTATGTCTTGCTACTATTTACACTTAGGTCACACTACACATGCATGTACAAGCATATATATACTAACCCTTTGGGTTTTCCTTCTATTTTTCTTCTAGTTCTTGTTCTTGTTTATTTCTGTTATCCCCATGGGGAAGTGGAACAGAATTCTTCCTCCGTAGCTATACGTGTCGTAAGAAGCTACTAAATGCCGGAGCAATGGGTTAGTATCCCCTTCTCCTGTATAAATTACTAAAACAAAAAGGAAAAACTTTATAAATTGGGATGTTTGAATGTGCGTGGATGTAGTACGGATGATAAGAAAGAGATGATTGCTATTGTTATGAATGAAAAAGTTGGATGTCCTAGCTCAGCGAAACAAAGCTGAAGGGGTAGGCGAGTTTCAGTGGGGAGAAATAAATGGGATTAAGTCAGGAGTATCTGAGAGAGTTACAGCTAAGGAAGGGGTAGAAATAATGTTGAAGGATCAGTTATGGAAGGAGAAGAGGGAATATAAATGTATAAATTCAAGGATTATGTGGATTAAAATAAGGGTCGGATGTGAAAAGTGGATCATAATAAGTGTTATGCACCTGAAAGAAGAAGATTTTGGGAGATGTTAAGCGAGTGTGTAGGAACTTTTGAGCCAAGTGAGAGAGTAATCGTGGTAGGGGCCTAAATCCTAAAGTAGGAGAAGCGTTTAGGTTAGAGAGGGTGTTGTAGGTAAGGTTGGGGTACCAGGTGTAAATGATAATGGGGAGCATTTGATTGAACTTTGTATAGAAAGGGGTTTGGTTATAGGTAACACATATTTTAAGAAAAAGAGGATAAATAAGTATACAAGATATGATGTAGGGCCAAATGACAGTAGTTTGTTGGACTACATATTGGTAGATAAAAGACTGTTGGGTAGATTTCAGGCTGTACATGTTTATAGAGGGGACACAGATATATCAGATCACTTTTTAGTTTAGCTACAGTGAGAGTAAAAGGTAGATGGGATACAAGGAGAATGGAAACAGCAAGTAAGAGAGAAGTAAAGATTTATAAACTAAAGGAGGAGGAGGCGGTTAGGGTAAGATATAAACAACTGTTGGAGGACAGATGGGCTAGCGAGAATATATGCAATGGGGTAGAAGAGGTATGGGGTAAGTTTAAGAATATAGTGTTAGAGTGTTCAGGAGAAGTTTGTGGTTATAGGAAAGTGGTGCGAGGAAGAGAGCGATTGGTGGAATAATAATGAAAGAAGTAGTAAAGAAAAAAGTTAGCATATGAGAGGTTTTACAAAGTAGAAGTGATGCAAGGAGGGAGGAGTATATGGAGAGAAAAAGAGGTTAAGAGAGTGGTGAAGCAATGTAAAAAGAGAGCAAATGAGAGGGTGGGTGAGATGTTATCAACAAATTTTGTTGAAAATAAGAAAAGTTTTGAATGAGATTGGTAAGTTGAAAAGCCTAGGGAAAGAATGGATTTGTCAGTTAAAAATAGGAAAGGAGAGTTATTAAATGGAGAGTTAGAGGTATCGGGAAGATGGAGGAATTTTTGAGGAATTGTTAAATGTTGATGAAGATAGGAAGTGTGTATAGGGCAAGGATGAACAACATCTTATAGGAGTGAGGAAGAACCAGTTGTGAGTGTGGGGGAAGTTCGTGAGGCAGTGAGTAGAATGAAAGGGGGTAAAGCAGCTGGGATTGATGGGATAAAGATAGAAATGTTAAAGGCAGGTGGGGATACAGTTTTGGAGTGGTTAGTGTTTTAATTTAATAAATGTATGGAAGAGGGTAAGGTACCTAGGGATTGGCAGAGAGCATGCATAGTTCCTTTGTATAAAGGCAAAGGGGACAAAAGAGAGTGTAAATATTATAGGGAAATAAGTCTGTTGAGTGTACCTGGTAAAGTGTATGGTAGAGTTATTATTGAAAGAATTAAGAGTAAGACAGAGAGCAGGATAGCAGATGAACAAGGAGGCTTTAGGAAGGGTAGGGGGTGTGTAGATCAAGTGTTTACAGTGAAACATATAGGTGAACAATATTTAGATAAGGGTAAAGAGGTGTTTGTTACATTTATGGATTATGGATTTGGAAAAGGCAGATGTTGCAAATGTATGGAATAGGAGTATGTAGGCGAGAGGGAGATTATTTCCCAGTAAAAGTGGGTCTTAGACAGGGATGTGTGACGTCACCGTGGTTGTTCAATATATTTATAGATGGGGTTATAAGATAAGTGAATATTCCTGTGTTGGCAAGAGGTGTGGGGTTAAAAGATAAAGAATATAACACAAAGTGGGAGTTGTCACAGTTACTCTTTACTGATGACACTGTGCTTTTGGGGGATTCTGAAGAGAAGTTGCAGAGGTTGGTGGAAGAATTTGGTAGGGTATGTAAAAGAAGAAAATTTAAAGTGAATATAGGAAAGAGAAAGGTGGTGAGGATAACAAAAAAATTGATAACAGAAGATTGGATTTCAGATTGGAGGGAAAGAGTATGGAGGAGGTGAATGTGTTCAGATATTTGGGAGTGGATGTGTCAGCAGATGAGTATATGAAGGATGAGATGAATCATAGAATTAACGAGTGGAAAAAGGTTAGTGGTGCACTGAGGAAATTGTCTAGACACAGAACTTTATACATGAAAGCAAAGAGGAGAATGCATGAGAGTATAGTTATACCAACAATCTTGAATGGGTGTGAAACATGGGATGTGAATGTTGCAACAAGGAGAAGGCTGGAGGCAGTGGAGATGTCATGTCTGAGGTCAATGTGTGGTGTGAATATAATGCAGAGAATCCGTAGTTTGGAGATTAGGAGGAGGTGTGGGATTACCGAAGCTATTATCCAGAGGGCTGAGGAGGGGTTATTGAGATGGTTTGGACATGTAGAGAGAATGGAAAATATAATGACTTTGAGAGTGTATAAATCTGTAGTGGAGGGAAGGCGGGGTAGGGGTCGGCCTAGAAAAGGTTGGAGGGAGGGGGTAAAGGAGGTTTTGTGTGAGAGGGGCTTGGACTTCCAGCAAGCGTGCGTGAATGTGTTAGATAGGAGCGAATGGAGACAAATGGTTTTTAGGACTTGACGTGCTGTTGGAGTGTAAGCAAGGTACCATTTATGAAAGGTTTCAGGGAAACCGGCAGGCTGGACTTGATTCCTGGAGATGGGAAGTACAGTGCCGGCACTCTGAAGGAGGGGTGTTAATGTTGCAGTTTTGTAGCTGTAGTGTAAGCAAGCCTCTGGCAAGACAGTGATGGAGTGAGTGATGATGAAAGTTTTTCTTTTTCGGGCTACCCTGCCTTGGTGGGAAACGGCCTATGTGTTAATAAAAAATAAATAAATAATATATATATATTTTTTTTTTTTTTTTCAAAATATATAGGGAGGTACCACCTCTAGAACTTTATTGGGGACCCTCATCCTCAGAGAAGACGATAAACGTACCTCAGGGAAAACTCGAGGTTCTCCCCGGTGCTGTTTGAATATTTTTTTCTCCTACCACCCCCTATATACAATATGTGAATGCTTTATTAATAGACAGAATACATTGATGGAAAACACAAACATGAACATGAATACAATGGTACAATATATCAAAGATTATGAATCTCCTCCAGTTCCTCTGAAGCCGGACGCGAGCCAAGTATGCAGCATGCGTTTCCCCTCTGGATGGCCACGCTGAGACGCTGGACCATGAACGTGGCTGCCCTTGGGTCCCTGGTGGTGTCGATGAGTCTGGAACCCAGTTCTTTAAGGAAACGTGTTGCATTTTTTCCCCACGCTCCCAAGGTCTCTGATCCCACTGGGACAAATTGATACTGTTGGCTTATGTCCCTGTACTTGCCGATCTTGTACTCCTCTCTGTGGTCAGCAGCTCCTCCCTGTCGCCCGACACTGTGATGGATGTAGGTGTCAGCCAGTGTCGACACACAGGTATAATCCCATGCTAAGAGGTTGCCATTCTTCAAAGGATAGATGGTGATCCCGTCGGGGCGGTTTGCTGGGTTGTGGGCATTGTTGGCTGCTAGTGGTCGAGGCTCTCTCTCGGCTGGGCATCCAGCTGTAGCAAGGGTCCGCTTTATGATGTCGTTGACCTCATTGTGTCTTGCATGCCAACCCTTGGTTTTAGAACAGTTAAGACCATGTAGACCATATTGGTCGGCTTGCGCATCGCTGCAAATACACGTATATTCCGTGTGAATAGGGGCAGCAAGGCGCAGAGCCACTGCAATACGAAGGGTCTTAGGGTCGAGGCGTGTTCCCATGGCCGAAATGGGAACTGTTTGGAGGAAGTCCCCAGAGTGAGGTGCACTCACAGCTAAGAGACGAGCAGTCTCCCTGTCTGATGTTACGGCCCTAAGCATATTGGCAAGTATCTTTTCAGTGATGGGGCCGTCCCAGCTTGACTGTTTGTAGGCCAGTTCTTCACTAGGTTTTGGTGTTGGTGCAGCAAGAGTCTCCCATTCAGTGATGGCACTGGTGTAGCTAGGGTCCTGTATTCCTGCTGAATCACTGAGGTTGTCTGGAAGAATTTGTTTTATTAGCTCATTTGATGCTATGGAAGAGGATAAGAAAGCTGGTAGGGCAATCTGGGAGGATTTGCGTACTCCCAGCCCCCCAAGCCTGACTGGAAGTGAGGCTTGCAACCACTGTCCATCTTCGAGGGAAAGATTCAATACACTCTCTAGCATGGTCTTGAGGAGAGAGTCATATTCCTTGAGTTTCGGGCTGCTGAAGGCTGGGGAGCATCTCAGGAAGTATGTATATATATATATATATATATATATATAGGTAGTAGGTTGGTAGACAGCAACCACCCAGGGAGGTACTACCGTCCTGCCAGGTGACTGTGAAACAGAAACCTTAAACTGTTTTACATGATGGTAGGATTGCTGGTGTCTTTTTTCTGTCTCATAAACACGCTGGATAACAGGTATATCTAGCTACTTCTACTTACACTTTAGGTCACACTACACTGGCATACACATGCATATATATACATACACACATCTAGGTTTTTCTTCTTTTTCTTAATAGCTCTTGTTCCTTTTATTTTCTCTATTGTCCATGGGGAAGTGGAAAAGAATCTTTCCTCCGTAAGCCATGCGTGTCGTATGAGGCGACTAAGATGCCGGGAGCAATGGGCTAGTAACCCCTTCTCCTGTACAAATCTACTAAAAACGAGAAGAAGAAAAACTTTATAAAATTGGGTTGTCTGAATGTGCGTGGATGTAGTGCGGATGATAAGAAAGAGATGATTGCCGATGTTATGAATGAAAAGAAGTTGGATGTCCTGGCCCTAAGCGAAACAAAGCTGAAGGGGTAGGCGAGTTTCAGTGGGGAGAAATAAATGGGATTAAGTCAGGAGTATCTGAGAGTTAGAGCTAAGGAAGGGTAGCAATAATGTTGAAGGATCAGTTATGGAAGGAAAAGAGGGAATATAAATGTGTAAATTCAAGGATTATGTGGATTAAAATAAGGGTCGGATGCGAAAAGTGGGTCATAATAAGCGTGTATGCACCTGGAGAAGAGAGGAGTGTAGAGGAGAGAGAGATTTTGGGAGATGTTAAGCGAATGTATAGGAACTTTTGAACCAAATGAGAGAGTAATTGTGGTAGGGGACCTAAATGCTAAAGTGGGAGAAACATGCAGAGAGGGTGTAGTAGGTAAGTTTGGGGTGCCAGGTGTAAATGATAATGGGAGCCCTTTGATTGAACTTTGTATAGAAAGGGGTTTAGTTATAGGTAATACATATTTTAAGAAAAAGAGGATAAATAAGTATACAAGATATGATGTAGGGCGTAATGACAGTAGTTTGTTGGACTATGTATTGATAGATAAAAGACTGTTGAGTAGACTTCAGGATGTACATGTTTATAGAGGGCTACAGATATATCAGATCACTTTTTAGTTATAGCTACAGTGGGAGTAAAAGGTAGATGGGATACAAGGAAAATAGAATCAGTAAGTAAAGAGGGTGAAGGTTTATAAACTAAAAGGAGGCAGTTAGGGTAAGATATAAACAACTATTGGAGGATAGATGGGCTAGTGAGAGTGTAGGCAATGGGGTCGAAAATGTATGGGGTAGATTTAAAAATGTAGTGTTAGAGTGTTCAGCAGAAGTTTGTGGTTACAGGCGAGTGGGTGCGGGAGGAAGAGGAGCGATTGGTGGAATGATGATGTAAAGAGAGTAGTAAGGGAGAAAAGTTAGCATATGAGAGGTTTTTACAAAGTAGAAGTGATGCAAGGAGGGAAGAGTATATGGAGAAAAAGAGAGGTTAAAGAGTGGTGAAGCAATGTAAAAGAGAGCAGATGAGAGAGTGGGTGAGATGTTATCAGCAAATTTTGTTGAAAATAAGAAAAAGTTTTGGAATGAGATTAATAAGTTGAGGAAGCCTAGAGAACAAATGGATTTGACAGTTAAAAATAGGAGAGGAGAGTTATTAAATGGAGGAGTTAGAGGTATCGGGAAGATGGAGAGAATATTTTGAGGATTTGTTAAATGTTGATGAAGACAGGAAGCTGTGATTTCGTGTGTAGGGCAAGGAGGAATAACATCTTGTAGGAGTGTGGAAGAGCCAGTTGTGGGTGTAGGGAAGTTCGTGAGGCAGTGGGTAGAATGAAAGGGGGTAAGGCAGCTGGGATTGATGGGATAAAGATAGAAATGTTAAAAGCAGGTGGGGATATAATTTTGGAGTGGTTGGTGCTATTATTTAATAAATGTATGGAAGAGGGTAAGGTACCTAGGGATTGGCAGAGAGCGTGTATTGTTCCTTTGTATAAAGGCAAAGGGGACAAAAGAGAGTGCAAAAATTATAGGGAATAAGTCTGTTGAGTGTACCTGGTAAAGTGTATGGTAGAGTTATTATTGAAAGAATTAAGAGTAAAACAGAAAGCAGGATAGCAGATGAACAAGGGGCTTTAGGAAAGGTAGGGGTGTGTAGACCAAGTGTTTACAGTGAAACATATAGGTGAACAGTATTTGGATAAGGGTAAAGATGTTTTTGTGGCATTTATGGATTTGGAAAAGGCGTATGATAGGGTAGATAGGGGGCAATGTGGCAGATGTTGCAGGTGTATGGAATAGGAGGAAGGTTACTGAAAGCAGTGAAGAGTTTTTATGAGGATAGTGAGGCTCAGGTTAGAGTGTGTAGGAGGGAAGGGGACTATTTCCCAGTAAAAGTGGGCCTTAGACAAGGATGTGTGATGTCACCGTGGTTGTTCAATATATTTATAGATGGGGTTGTAAGAGAAGTGAATGCGAGGGTCTTGGCAAGAGGTGTTGGGCTAAAAGATAAAGAAGCAAATACAAAGTGGGAGTTGTCACAGTTGCTTTTGCTGATGACACTGTGCTTTTGGGAGATTCTGAAGAGAAGCTGCAGAGGTTGGTGGATGAATTTGGTAGGGTGTGTAAAAGAAGAAAATTGAAAGTGAATATAGGAAAGAGTAAGGTGATGAGGATAACAAAAAGAATAGGTGACGAAAGATTGGATATCAGATTGGAGGGAGAGAGTATGGAGGAGGTGAATGTATTCAGATATTTGGGAGTGGACATGTCGGCGGATGGGTCTATGAAGGATGAGGTGAATCATAGAATTGATGAGGGAAAAGGGTGAGTGGAGCACTTCGGAGTCTGTGGAGACAAAGAACCTTGTCCATGGAAGTAAAGGGAATGTATGAGAGTATAGTTATACCAACGCTCTTATATGGGTGTGAAGCATGGGTGATGAATGTTGCAACGAGGAGAAGGCTGGAGGCAGTGGAGATGTCATGTCTGAGGTCAATGTGTGGTGTGAATATAATGCAGAGAATTCGGAGTTTGGAAATTAGGAGGAGGTGCGGGATTACCAAAACGATTGTCCAGAGAGCTGAGGAGGGTTGTTGAGGTGGTTTGGACATGTAGAGAGATGGAACGAGACAGAGTGACTTGAGTGTATAAATCTGTAGTGGAGGAAGGCGGGGTAGGGGTCGGCCTAGGAAAGGTTGGAGGGAGGGGGTAAAGGAAGTTTTGTGTGCGAGGGCTTGGATTTCCAGTAAGCATGTGTGAGCGTATTTGATAGGAGTGAATGGAGGCATATGGTTTTAATACTTGACGTGCTGTTGGAGTGTGAGCAAAGTAACATTTATGAAGGGATTCAGGAAACCGGCAGGCCGGACTTGAGTTCTGGAGATGGGAAGTACAGTGCCGGCACTCTGAAGGAGGGTGTAAATGTTGCAGTTTTATAACTGTAGTGTAAAGCACCCTTCTGGCAAGACAGTGATGAAGTGAATGATGATGAAAGTTTTTCTTTTTGGGCCACCCTGCCTTGGTGGAATCGGCCGATGTGTTAATAAAAAAAAAAAAATATATATATATATATATATATTACAGTGGAACCTCGACTTACAAGTGTCTCAACATACGAGTTTTTCGAGTTATGAGCCAAAATCCGAGTTATAGGCGAGCTTCCCCCTCAACCCATAACCCGCACACCTCACACCTCGCCTGTTTTCATCTATGATCTCATGCTTTAATTCCATGGACATCATCCTCTTTTTTTTCAGCACTGTCCTTTGCACTTACTTTCTTAGGACCCATGATTAGAAGAAAAAAAATTTGGCAAAATAACTACAAAATGAGAGAAATGCTTCCAGTGCTCAGCAGATGTTTCGCCATTCACTCCGCCAATTAGTGGCAGCTTTCTGAAGCTCCTCATTATTTTTTATTAATATTATTATTAATTTAGAGAACTGGAGTACAGATCCAATTCCTTAGATCAAGAGCCCTTCTCCAGCATCAAGGAACCTTGAAGCTGGTGAGGGTCTCTTGATCCAGGGAATTTTATCTGTGCTCCAGTTCCCTAAATTAATAATAAAAATAATAATAATGAGGAACTTCAGAAGGCTGCCACTAGTTGGCGGAGTGAATGGCGAAACATCGGCTGAGCAGTGGGAGCATTTCTCTCATTTTGTAGTTATTTTGCCAAATTTCTTTTTCTAACCATGGGTCCTAAGAAAGTAGTCAAGGAAGTGCTGAAAAAAAGGATGATGTCCATGGAATAAAGCATGAGTCATAGATGAAGCAGGCGAGGTGTGAGGTGTGCGGGTTATGGGGACGGAGCTCGCCTATAACTCGGATTTTGGCTCAAAACTCAGAGCAAAAAATCGACCGAGCAACGCCTCATATCTCGAAAAACTTGTATGTTGGGGAACTCGTAAGTCGAGGTTTCAATATTTATATATATATATATATATTTAACTCATCGGCCGTTTCCCACCAAGGCAGGGTGGCCCGAAAAAGAAAAACTTTTATCATCATTCACTCCATCACTGTCTTGCCAGAGGCATGCTTTCACTACAGTTATAAAACTGCAACATTTAACATCCCTCCTTCAGAGAACAGGCATTGTACTTCCCATATCCAGGACTCAAGTCCGGCCTGCCGGTTTCCCTGAATCCCTTCAAAAATGTTACTTTGCTTCCACTTCAACAGCACTTCAAGTATTAAAAACCATTTGTCTCCATTCACTCCTATCAAATTCGCTCATGCATGCTTTCTGGAAGTCCAAGCCCCTCGCACCCAAAACCTCCTTTACCCACTCCCTCCAACCTTTCCTAGACCTACCCCTGCCCGCCTTCCCTCCACTACAGATATATACACTCTCGAAGTCATTTTACTTTGTTTCTTCCTCTCTACATGTCCAAACCACCTTAACAACCCCTCCTCAGCCCTCTGGATAATAGTCTTGGTAATCCCGCACCCCCTCCTAATTTCCACACTACGAATTCGCTGCATTATATTCACACCACACATTACTCTTTCCACACCTTACTCTTTCCTATATTCACTTTCATTTTCCTCCTTTTACATACCCTACCAAACTCATCCACCAACCTCTGCAACTTCTCTTCAGAATCTCCCAAAAGCACAGTGTCATCAGCAAAAAGCAGCTGTGACAACTCATACTTTGTGTTGGATTCTTTATCTTTTAACCCCACCCCTCTTGCCAACACCCGCGCATTCACTTCTCTTACAACCCCATCAATAAATATATTGAACAGCCATGGTGACATCACACATCCTTGTCTAAGGCCTACTTTTACTGGGAAATAATCTCCCTCTCTCTCCTACATACTCTAACCTGAGCCTCACTATCCTCGTATAAACTCTTCACTGCTTTCGTAACCTACCTCCTATTCCATACACCTGCAACATCTGCTACATTGCCCCTATCCACCTTCAAACCTTTCAAATCAACAAATGCCAAAAACTCTTTACCCTTACCTAAATACTGTTCATCTAAATGTTTCACTGTAAACATTGATCTACACACCCTACCTTTCCTAAAACTCCTTGTTCATCTTATCCTACTTCTGTCTTGCTCTTAATTCTTTCAAAAACTCACCATATATTTACCAGGTATACTCAACAGGCTTATTCCCTATAATTTTGCATTCCTTTTTCCCTTGCCTTTCTACAAAGGAACTATGCATGCTATCTGCCAATCCTAAGGTACCTTACCCTTCCATAATTTTAAATAAGCAAACCACTCCAAAACTATATCTCCACCAACTTTTAACATTTCTATTTTTATCCCATCAATCAGCTGCCTTACCCCTTTCATTTTACCCTGCCCACGAAACTCCCCACACTTACAACCTGGCTCTTCCTCACTCTACAAGATGTTATTCCTCCTTCCTACCGAAATCACAGCTTCCCTATCTTCATCAACATTAACAATTCCTAAAAAATTCCTTTATCTTCCGATATCTCTAACTCTCCATTTATTTTCAACAAAATTCGTTGATAACATTCACCAACTCTCATTTGCTCTCATTTTACATTGCTTCACCACTCTTTAACCTCTCTTTCTCTCCATATACTCTTCCCTCCTTGCACACTTCTACTTTGAAAAACCTCTTATATGCTACTTCTCTCCTTACTACTTCTTTTACATCATCATTCCACCAATCGCTCACTTCCCTCTCGCATCCACCTTCCTATAACCACAAACTTCTGCTGAACACTCTAATACTACAATTTTAAACCTACCACATACATCTTCAACTCCGTTGTCTATACTCTCACTAGCCCATCTATCCTCCAATAGTTGTTTATATCTTACCCTAACTGCCTCCTCTTTTAGTTTATAAACCTTCACCTCTCTCTTACTTGTTGCTTCTATTTTCCTTGTATCCATCTCCTTTCCTTCACTGAGCTACAACTAAAAAGTTATCTGAAAATATGGCCTCTATAAACATGTACATCCTGAAGTCTACTGAACAGTCTTTTATCTACCAATACGTAGTCCAACAAACTACTGTTATTACGCCCTACAAAATATCTTGAATACTTATTTATCCTCTTTTTCTTAAAATATTTATTGCCCCTAACTGAACCCATTTCTATACAAAGTTCAATTAAAGGGCTCCCATTATCATTTACACCTGTTCACCCCAAACTTACCTACCACACCCTCTCTAAATGTTTCTCCTACTTTAGCATTTAGGCCCCCTACCACAATTACTCTCTCACTTGGTTCAAAAGTTCCTATACATTCGCTTAACATCTCCCAAAATCTCTCTCTCTCCTCTACACTCATCTCTTCTCCAGGTGCATACACGCTTATTATGACCCACTTTTTGCATCCGACCCTTATTTTAATCCACATAATCCTTGAATTTATACATTTATATTCTCTCTTCTCCTTCCATAACTGAACTTTCAACATTATTGCTACCCCTTCCTTAGCTCTAACTCTCTCAGATACTCCTGACTTAATACCATTTATTTCTCCCCACTGAAACTCGCCTTCCCCCTTCAGCTTTGTTTCGCTTAGGGCCAGGACATCCAACTTCTTTTCATTCATAACATCAGCAATCATCTTTTTCTTATCATCTGCACTACATCCAAGCACATTCAAGCATCCCAGTTTTATAAAAAAAATCCTTCTCTTTTTTAGTAAATGTATATAGGAGAAGGGATTACTAGCCCATTGCTCCCGGCATTTTAGTGCCTCATCGACACCATGGCTTACAAGGAAAGATTTTTTCCACTTCCCATGGAGAATAGAGGAAATAAAGAAGAACAAGAGCTATTAAGAAAAAAGAAGAAAAACCTAGATATGTGTATGTATATATATGCATGTGCATGCTGTGTAGTGTGACTTAAGTGTAAGTAGAAGTAGCAAGATATACCTGTTATCCAGCGTGTTTATGAGACAGAAAATGACACCAGCAATCCTACCATCATGTAAAACAGTTACAGATTTATGTTTCACATTCACTTGGCAGGACGGTAGTACCTCCCTGGGTGGTTGCTGTCTACGAACCTTCTACCACAGGACGGTAGTACCTCCCTGGGTGGTTACTGTCTACCAACCTACTACCTCTGATATATATATATATATATATATATATATATATATATATATATATATATATATATATATATATATATATTATATATATATATATATACATATGCATATATATCATATATATATATATATATATATATATATATATATATATATATATATATATATATATATATATATATATATATATATATATATATATATATATATACTATATATATATATATATATATATATATATATATATATATATATATATATATATATATATATATATATATATATATATATATATATATATATATATATACAGTGGTACCTCGACTTACGATGGTCCCCAAACTCACCCTTGTATGTAAGTTTATTTTTTAAATGCTTTTGTAAGTGTAATTTTGGGGGTCTAAAAGGACTAGTCTATTTTACAACATTTCTTAAGGAGATAAATTCGTTTGGTAATGACACTTGAACAGCATTCTGGAATGAAAAAATATCGTAAGTCGAGGTACCACTGTATATATATATATATATATATATATATATATATAAGATAATATTCGAGACTTATCAGGCTATTTTTAACTAAATTTAAAAAACAATTGTCATTTGTATGGCAGGTCAAGTGAAAATACCTCAGAATCTTCCATATCACGTTCATAGGCTTGATATCTCTTGGAGTCACTCATGTACTTGGAATGAGAGTCATCATCAATCTCTATGGCAGGATTGTACACCTTTGATGTCTTGGAATACGTAGCCCGACTTGAACCCTTTCCCTCTCCAGCTGATTTTTGTGGTCCTGTGTAGTTCCTGAACAATATGTTATTAGTGTAAAATATGAATTATTATAATGTTTTACTGACTCTTTAAACAACATGAATTTCTAGCAGCTGATTGTGGTTAATTAAGAAGCTCTGAGGAGATAATTAGAATAAAAGATTAATGAGAACGTGAGAGAAAGAAAATAATTCTGAGAAAACGGTAAGTGAAGTACGATAACATTATACGATGACGTAGCTACTAGTACAGTGTTATGGTCATCACTGAAATAATGTATTAAAAACAAACAAAGTTTTAACATACACGTATCTAAATATCATATCTGGGTGATTCAAAGTTGATACCACATTCAACAGCTCTCATTCTGTAGTTGTCTTTACAAAAATGATTGGATCGTACAAAATTCCCACCCATCTTCAAAATCATTTACATAATTTATTCAAGTATGTCTATAATACTTCATTACCCATAAGATCATTTTTCATGATATTAAAATATTCAGCTAGTCGAACTCTGTGTTCATTTTTCATTAATGTAATATTTACTACAACGTGAGAAATCTCACATACTTGGCCAGTGGTTCGCAGTTGGTAACAAGGGTCTTCATAGCTACAGCTACGTGATGAATGGTATCCTTCTCCTGACGTAGGTCCCGTCCCGCCGTGGCCTGCAGGTGCCGAAGTACCAGTCCCAAAATAGCTTCCAGTATTGTCTAGAAAGAAAATTTAAATGAATAATTATTAAAGAATTTTTTTACTTAACTTTTCAACATTTCTGGGATCTCTATCCCACGAGAAACATCCCTGTGTAGAGGAGCAATTACTGAAGGTCTTCTTGGGTGTCCTGCCTTAACACACTGTGTCAATCTATTTAATTCCCATCCATATGTCAATTATCTTTTATATGTGTGCTCTTTCATTCTCGAGTCTTCCACTCATTTAATACACCACCACATTGAACCTTTGGTACTCAAGTCGTATATCTGGCACCCACACTTTACCTCTGGCACCCACACTGTTCATCTGGACACAATACTGTTCCTCTGACACTGAACCTCCATTATACTTTGACGTTTGTTCAGCGTCAGCTTTGACGTTGATGTTCGGCTCAGTTAATTTAATTTTAGTTAGGTTAGGTTAGGTTACATTATGTTACGTTAAGCTATGCTACGTTGCGTTAGGTTTGGTATGTTAGGTTAGGTTATATTAGGTGATGTTTCATTGTTATACTATGTTAGGTTAGGTTTGGTTAAAAAAAATATAGATAATATAAAATTCACTTTGGATGAATCGTTGTTTACAAACAACTGCATTATGCTACACTGCTGCTTTTTCTCTAGGTTAGCTTAGGCCAGGTTAGGTTAAATAAGGTTAGGTTAGTTTACATTAAGTTATGTTGGGTTAATTAGGTTAGATTATGAATGGTGGGGTTGAGGTGGGATGGGGTAGAATGAGTCGAGTAGCGTGTTGGCTGAGAAAAGGTTAGGAAATGTGTAGATTTGAACGCTATTCATTTTTTAGTGAAGGAACGGGTTGGTAAGTCTGGCACCCATATTGCACGCCTGGCACCCTCACTGAGCGAAACATTGTATTTTTTGTATCAGGTATTACACTATTGTCGTGTTCCTGGGAAATAAGCATTATTTCCCAATTCTTTATAACTAAACAAAATTTAAAAAAAAAAAAAATTGATCCCAGAACTTTGCTTTTGTGGTGAGGACACTTCTGGAACATTTTCAAGAAAAACTGATGTAAAACTATTATGTTCTAGGGTTTTGCTTGTCAAATATAAAACAGGGACTCACAAACCAGCATTCAGTTCAGCTCTGGCTGCCTGAGAAGACACATCAGAAGAAGTGAAATGGCATCAAGAGGTTGCAATCATTCTCCAGATCCATTCTGCTAAATATGTGGTCAATTCATTAAGACAAGAGCAAAGAAGTTCTCTGTAACAGCATCTAAAAAAATGTGTGAAGCTTACAAAGCATGAAAAACAAAGCATGTTTTGGCATTCCAGTTGGGGTCCAAGACAAGGGTAAAATCTTGAATAGGAACATTATCTCCATCTATCTCCTTCCCACTTTTTCTCCACCTCCCCATCATTCTCCCTGTCCCTCTCCCCATCTCTCTTCCCCTTACAACTCCCCACCCATACCTCCTTTGCCCCTTACTACCCACCCCCTTTTTATCTTTCCCCACATGCACACAAGCACACACACATACATCCCATCCCTCTCCCAGGGCCTCCCAGTACCCCCCAGCACCCGCCCTCCTCTCTCCCAGGCTCCACTCCAGCACCCACCCTCCCTCCCTCCCTCTCCCAGGACCCCCCGAGCACCCACTTTCCCTCCCACTCCCAGAACACCCCAGCATACTCCGAGGACCCCCAGCACCCACTGTCCGTCTGATCCCAGGACCCCCCAGCAACCACCATCCCTCCCTCTCCCTGGATTCCCTTAACACAATCCCTCTCTCTCCTAATTGCCCCAGCACCCGCCCTCCCTCTCTCAGGGCCCCCTCCAGCACCCACTCTGCACCCCTCTCCCAGGTTGTGGAGAAAATTCTCCAAGAGAGGGGGGGTATCAGCCCTTTCTGCCCCTTCTGCCCTTAGGGGCCCGGCCCTTAGAAAAGGGCCAGATGGCGTGTCTGGCTTCTTGGTCAACAGTTTAATTAAAAACAGATGAACGGACCCAGGGAGCCAGTACGTCATGTAGTCACACGTAGTCGCTGACCAGTGTTGCAACAAGTGTATGATTGAGACATTTGAGATAAATGTGACTCTTTGCCATAGCAGGAAAGTTAAAAGAAAACTGCTGTATCAATTTCTACACTTGACCTTACAATCATAAACTATCAGTGATCGAAATATTTGAACACAAACATTTGAATTGCAACTTGTTGCAGCATTTAGCAAGTGGGAAATTGAGCTGAGATCAACGATACCGAGCTCGCCTGAGAAGCGGAGGGCTGGAGGGCTCAGATTGAACTAACCAGCGACCAGGGAAAGGGGCTTACGGCACGGTGATTTGACCTGACAAAGGGACATTCGTCGTACGTCTTTGATCTCCTATTCAATCTCCACTAACGTCGGGAAATCGGATAAGTATTCTGTTCCAGCGCGTTTAGTGATAATTAATCATAAAATTGCAGTATATTCAGAAGTGTGCGCAGCTTCTTACTACTGCAAAAGACTGAAAATTGTTGAACGTAGAGAGATAATCGTGAGTGTACTTTGTCTAACAAGGCAGTGACTCTTCAGGAACATTCTTCAATCAAGACAGCGTTCTCCGGGTGTGAATTAAGGGTCCGATACAAATACCCAGGTAAGTCTGAGCAGACATGTATATGTTCATAAGGCTGTGCAGTTGGGAACATGTTCATAATCTAGGCAGGGGCTCTGGTGGTCTGGTGGCTAAAGCTCTCGCTTCACACGGCGAGAGCCTGGGTTCGATTCCCAGCCAGGGCAGAAACATTGGGCGTGTTTCTTTACACCTGTTGTCTATGTTCCCCATCAGTAAAATGGGTATCTGGGTGTTAGTCGACTGGTGTGAGTCGCATCCTAGGACACTGACCTAATCTGCCCGAAATGCTCAGCATAACAAGGGACTTTCTATATAGTAGTATGTCATTGATGTCAGCTAGGCCTGTATACCATGTACATGTACTTTTAGTAAATAAAGATATTGTTATTATTATTATTCACCCGGTGAGATGCGGGCGATCCACCCAAACCCCGTGAGTAAACTGCCGTTCAGTCCATTCAGTGACTGACTATATGGGCATACGCTCCTCATGGGCAATATATAACGCACACATTTATTCTCCCATACAGCCCAAGGGGATGAGACCATGAATCCTCTATAATGATGTCGGGGAAGGCTGCGACTTCGTGGATTCATCAAAAAGCTAAGTAGCTTAATTACAGTCCATATCTTAGGATGTCCATTTCCCTAACACAGGTCTTCCCCAGCACCCCTCAGTAAAACTCAAACCCACTCTCCCTACCTCTCCCCATCTTCCTCCCCCTCTCTCTCCCTCTCTCACTGTCTCTCTCCCTCTCTCTCTTCCTCTATCTCTATCTCCACCTCTCTCTCTCTCTTCCTCTACCCCTCTTTCTCTCCAACTCTCCCTCTCTTTCTCTCCACCTCTTTCTGTCTCTACCTCTCTCTTCCTACCTGTCTTGCTTACACACACACACACACACCCAATGCCCCCACCCACCTCATTACAAACTCCACCTTCACAGCAACCACACATAGTTCCTCATCAGGTCTCACCCTTCCCCAACCCGAACGTACCCCCCAGACCACAGTTTTAGAAAAGAAGTTGAAGGTTTGATATACAAATTCAAATGGAATAACAAATGAATGTGAGGAGTGGCAGGAAAGAATCAAGGAAACATTCCCAGACATAATAGATCACCAGGATGATAACAGATGCAATCTTTCCAAATCCTCAGGAAATATAGAGGGAGCAGAGGGGGAGGAGAAGTTGCACTGTTCATTAAAAATCAGTGGGGATTTGAGGAAATGGAAGAAATGGATGGAATGGGCGAAAGGGACTACATAGTAGGAACAATCCAGTCTGAGGGCCACAAGGTGGTAATTACAATTATACAACCTGCCACAGAATTGCAGGAGGCCAAGAGAAGAATACGACGAGAGTAACAGAGCAATGGTGGACATGCTACCCGAGGTGGCCAGAAGAGCTCACATGGGGAGAGCAAAGTTACTAGTTATGGGTGATTTCAATCGCAAGGAGATTGACTGGGAAAACCTGGAGCCCCTTGGGGGTCCCAAAACATGGAGAGCGAAGACGATGGATGTAGTACTGGAAACCTCATGCATCAATATGTTAGAGACACTACCAGAGAGAGAGGTGAGGATGATCCAGCAAGACTGGACCAGTATTCACCTTGAGTAGTTTGGACATCGGGGATATCACGTACGAAAGGCCCCTTATAGCTAGTGATCATGTGGTTCTGTGTTTTGATTACATAGTTGAGTTACAAGTGGAGAGAATATCAGGAATAGGACAGGCATGAGAAACTTCCTGCAAGACGTTCAGTGGGAGAGAGAATTGGCAGGAAAACCAGTACAAGAAATGATGGACTATGTGACAACAAAATGCAAGGAGGCAGAGAGGTTTGTTTCCAAGGGCAACAAAAATAATGGGAAGACCAGAAAGAGTCCTTGGTTCACGCAAAGGATAAGGGAGGCAAAAACTAAGTGCACTAGAGAATGGAAAACGTACAGAAGACAAAGGACCCAGGAAAATAAAGAGATTAGCCAAAGAACCAGAAACGAATATGCACAGATAAGAAGGGAGGCTCAGTATTACAATAATTTAAATATTTATTCTTCTACCATTACACTATTACAATATTGGTTAGAGACTCAGGGCACCAATTCCCCACAATTATGGAACTGTTAATCTAAGGGTAGTATTCTCATAACCAACACTCTGTAATACTGCAATGGAGTAAATTATTGTAATAAATTTGGTTTGTCTTTTTGTCCGGGAATTATTAAATACACAAATTAGTTGATAGAGATATATATTTTCTTTTACTAGTAAAATGAGTATATAAAACAAAAGTACAATCTTTGTACAGAAACTATAAAATAACAGTATGATCTTTGGTACAATAAACGTATAAGATAATTTGTACTATAGAGACAACAATATTACCTTGTTAAATTCTCACGACTATCCTTTCCGACATATAGTGTTACACACCTTAGTGTCACACGACATTTACTATACTCAGTGTCACACGACATATTACCGTAGTGTCACACAACACATGCAACTCACTTAGAGTCACATGACACATCTTTGGTTATGACGCCCTCCATGTCTCAACACTTTGTGTGTTACAAACCTCCAACTCTCCGTGCCACAAGACACCCTGGTCCCGTTATAACACGCTTTCTCGACTGTGTCTACGACACCCTAGCCTGTGTCACACGACACTCCGTCTCTCCGTGTCACCACCGACACCCTGTTCATAGTGTTATAACGCCCCTCTCAATTTGTGCCCTTAAGACACCTCCGTCGCTGGTTATCACACCCTCCATGTCACAGACATCGAAGCCATCAACACCATCCGTGTCACATACTTCTCACGTGACACCTGTCGTAAACGGCCACTAGCCAAGCCGGCAGGAAACTGAGCCCAGTTGACAGCCAGTAAGAATAGCCCGGCTGGGTACAGCGAGGCTATCAGGTAATTCTGATGCTATCCACTGCTAATTCAGTGAAACCGTGGATCACACTCCCTCAAGACTGGTTCCTCTGCCCTGACATTGAATGGTGACGTCACACCGGGCACTGCCGCCCAGTAACAACTGATGCGTAGCACCCAAGTGGTCAGTCAACCACTTCACCTAATTATCTTGTTCAGGGTTCGCAACACTCAGTGACAATACGAAAATGACATAGCATCGAAAGTCAGGTCTGAACCGAAGCAATTGTATAGCCACATCAGAAGGAAAACAACAGACAAGGACCAGGTAATCAGTCTGAGGAAGGAAGGAGTGGAATTCACAAAAAACGACCAAGAGGTATGTGAGGAGCTCAACAAGAGATTTAAAGAAGTATTTTCACTGGTAACAGGAAGGACTCCATGAATTCAGAATAGGGAGGTACACCAATAAGTGCTGGATGAAATACACACAACCATGGAGGAGGTGAAGAAGCTGCTAAGTGACTTGATACCTCAAAAGTGGTGAGACCAGACAACATCTCTCCGTGGGTCCTTAGAGAGGGAGCAGATATGCTGTGTGTGCCACTAACAAAGATCTTCAACACATTCATTGGAACTGAGGTATGGAAGATGACAAAATCAGTTCCAATTTTTAAGAAACGAGACAGACACAAGGCATTAAACTATAGACCTGAGTAACTGACGTGTATAGTATGCAAAGTCATGGAGACGATCATCAGGAGGAGATTGGTGGAGCATCTAGAAAGACACAAGCTTATACACGACAACCAGCACGGTTTCAAGGAAGGAAAATCATGTCAGAAACAAACTGGAGTTTTATGATAAGGTAACAGAAGACACGAGAGAGAGAGGTGGATAGACTGCATTTTCTTGGACTGCAGGAAGGCCTTCGACACAGTTCATCACAAGAGGTTAATGCAAAAGCTAGAGGATCAGGCATGCATAACAGGAAAGGCACTGCAATGGATCAGAGAATATCTGACAGGGAGGCAACAACTAGTCATAGTACGTGATGAGGTGTCAGAGTGGGCGCCTGTGACGAGCGGGGTTCCACAGTGGTCAGTCCTAGGACCTGTGCTGCTTTTGGCACATGTGAATGACATAACGGAAGGAATAGACTCAGAAGTGTTCCTGTTTGCAGATGATGTGAAGTTAATGAGGAGAATTAAATCAGTTGAGGATCAGGCAGGACTACAAAGAGAACTGGACAAGCTACAAGCCAGGTCCAGCAACTGCCTCCTTGAATTTAACCCCGCCAAATGCAAAGTTATGAGGATCGGGGAAGAGCAAAGAAGACAGCAGGCAGAGTATAGTCTAGGTGGCCAAAGACTGCAAACCTCGCTTAAGGAGAAAGATCTTGGGGTGAGTATAACACCAAGCACGTCTCCGGAAGCACACATCAACCAGATAACTGCTGTAGCATACGGGCGACTGGCAAACCTGAGAATAGCGTTCCGATACCTTAGTAAGGAATCGTTCAAGACACTGTACACCGTATACGTCAGGCCCATACTAGAGTATGCAGCAACAGTTTGGAACCCATACCTGGTCAAGCATTTCAAGAAATTAGAGATAGTGGAAAGGTTTGCAACAAGGTTAGTTCCAGAGCAAAGGGGAATGTACTACGAAGAAAGGTTAAGGGAAATCGGCCTGACAACACTGGAGGACAGGAGGGTTAGGGGAGACATGATAACGTCATACAAAATACTGCGTGGATCGAGACAGGATGTTCCAGAGATGGGACACAAAAACAAGGGGTCACAATTGGAAGTTGAAGACTCAGATTAGTCAAAGGGATGTTAGGAAGTATTTCTTCAGCCATAGAGTTGTCAGGAAGTGGAATTGTCTAGCAAGTGATGTACTGGAGGCTGGAACCATACATAGCTTTGAGACGAGGTATGATAAAGCTCATGGAGTAGGGAGAGAAAGAGGACCCAGTAGCAATCAGTGAAGAGGCGGGGCCAGGAGCTGAGTCTCGACCCCTCCAACCACAATTAGGTGAGTACAATTAGGTGAGTACACACACACACACACACACACACACACACATACACAGTATAGTATGCAGCACCAGTTTGGAACCCACACCTAGCCAAGCACGTGAAGAAGCTAGAGAAAGTGCAAAGGTTTGGAACAAGACTAGTCCCGGAGCTAAGGGGTATGTCCTACGAGGAGAGGTTACGGGAAATCGACCTGATGACACTGGAAGGCAGGAGAGATAGGGAGGACATGATAACGACATATAAAATACTGAGAGGAATTGACAAGGTGGACAGAGACAGAATGTTCCAGAGATGGGACACAGCAACAAGGGGTCACAGTTGGAAGTTGAAGACTCAGATGAATCACAGGGATGTTAGGAAGGATTTCTTCAGTCACAGAGTGGTCAGGAAGTGGAATAGCTTGGGAAGTGATGTAGTGGAGGCAGGATCCATTCATAGCTTCAAGAAGAGGTATGATAGCGGCCAGTGAAGAGGCGTGGCCAGGAGCTATGACTCGACCCCTGCAACCATAACTAGGTGAGTATACACACACACACACACACACATACACACAGACATACACACACACACACACACAGACTCACAAACACATACACACACACATACACACCCCCTGCAACCACAATTAGGTGAGTACACACAGACACACACACATACACGCGCGCACGCGCGTACACTACACATCTAACACACACTGTACAGGTGTAACACTATAATTTAACAGTAGTGGATCACACTCGTCGCAAAATTCGTGCATCTGTCAACCCAAATATTTTTGTCATCCTCTGTACAATTAGTGTTTACAATGTACATCTGGTATTCACATTGCACATATTGCGCACACACTGTACACTTGGTACTTACAGTGTACATCTGGTGCTCACATTGTACATCTGCTACCCCTGCTATGTACTTGTGCTACTCACACTTGTCTCTGGGGCTTCATTGTTCATCACTGTCACATAGACTCACGTCTCTCTGGACTTCAACAAAAATATCCAGTTCCAGTCAGTGGGCCTCTGACTCCCATTTATTTAATTTATTATTTATCTTGCCTTTTACTTTTTTAATTTTTATTAATGAAATTTTCTCCGAAAATAAGATTCAACAAATTGGCATTATTTTTTCATTATATATTCACTTGCCAAGTGATTGTGAAGGGGAAAGTTGTAAGTGTTGTACACAATGGCAGGTATGCTGGTGTCTTTTTTCTCATAAACACACAAGATAAAAAGTAAGATAAGAGATGAGATTTTGATCGGATTTTTAACCCCGGAGGGTTAACTACCCTAGGATATATTCCCTTGGTCTTTAAATTTAGTCTCCCAGGAAGCGACCCACCAACATTAGGTACCTACTTGCTTGCTAGGTGAATGGGGGCAGCAGATGTAAGGAAATACCCAATATTTCCTCCCTTGCCAGGGATCGAACCACGAACACTCGGTAAGTGAAGCGAGAGCGTTGCCTTCCAGGCCACGGGACATCTTGCTACTTCTATTTACATTTAAGCCTCACTATACATGCATGTATACATATATGTATATACACTCATCAAAGTTTTCTTCTAGTTTCTTGATAATTCTTGTTCTTATTTATTTGCCTTGGAAAATGGAAAAGAATTCCTCCTAAACAATCTGAAACTTTCTAAAGTTTTCTATAATAGAGTAATTGAAATTTGTCCTCAATGAATATCGTATTGTTTTCCCTATATTGGAAAACTTGGTTTATATCCACTTGGAAATTTACTGTGTCCACAATGGATGACAGTCTTGCAAATTCTGGTATAGTCTCCAAAAGAAGACACTGTGCTATGGTTTATATCTCCGTCTATGTCTGATATGAGGATGCTGAACAAGATGGGAGTAAAACCTTTACCTTGTCACTGCGGCAGCCTATGACTTAGTTCTATTTACCATTAATTTTTGTTCCATAGGTTGGAAAATTGAAAATCCATCTGCCCACCATAGCACGCATTTTGTGCGCTATTTCACCATGATCGCACTAGTCGATGGCTATTACAGTATCTATGTATGATACATCTGCATTCTGTTTGTCCTCCAGTATATCATAGATCATGTCACAGTAGTCCAGTACTTGTGATAGACAAGAGTGACCTGCTCTAAACACATGTTGCCCATGGTTGTACAATTGTTGGGAATCCAAGTGGTTGGCAATCATGCTTCTTAAAACTCTTTCAAAGATTAGAGCAATCGGTCTATAATTCTTTACTACTGCTTTGCTGCCATTTTTATTGAGTGGGGCTATATCTATTGTTTTCAGAGACTATGGAATGACACTTATTACCAGACTCCATAGTATACTTAGGTCACGTGAAAGGGGTTTAATTTCTTGGTGAAAACAGAGTTAAGCGAGTTTGGACATGGGGCGTTTGGAAAGTCCAATGGAGTCAGGTTTATGTCAGAAATTTGGCATACATTGACAGGGTTTTGAGACTCGTTCGTGAAAAAATCATTCGAATTGTTGATCTTTAGTCTGATTAATGGCTCGCTAAACAGAGAAGTCATGCTGAGACTTTAGCAACTCACTCATTTCTTTGTAGTCGTCTCTGTAAATCTCATCTTCTTTAAACAAGGACCTGATACAGGATGTGGTTTTTTTTCTTCCAATTTCATTAATTACTATTAAGTCCTTCTGTCTCTTCTGGATCCTATATAAATAATTTAATTTAGGTTTAATTTTTTTTTTTTTACTTCCCAAGGCAGTGTTTCTTTTCGAATTTTCAATAATCTAGCTAAATTGAGAAGTTCAGTGCTTCTTTGCCTTCGCTTGTAGCGGGAGCATATGTGTGTGTGTATATATATATATATATATATATATATATATATATATATATATATATATATATATATATATATATATATATATATATATATATATATATATATATATATATATATATATATATATATATATATATACATGTATATATAAATATGTGCGTGTATTATTGTAACCACGAAAGAGTGGTATTGATCAATAACAACACTGCACTAGCCAAAGACTCGAACCCATTTTGTACTGGCCCGATTATATATATATATATATATATATATATATATATATATATATATATATATATATATATATATATATATATATATATATATATATATATATATATATATATATATATATAAATCGGGCCAGTACAATATATATATATATATATATGGCCCTTCATAAATGTTACTTTGCTCACACTCCAACTGCACGTCAAGTATATACCAAAACTATATATATATTCAGAAAAGATGGGGTGGTAGGGAAGTGGAATATTCAAATGGATTCAGAAAGAAATCTAAATATTCTTCCTTGAAGCCTTTTTATCCACTTCTCCGAGGCAATGGGTCCCACAATGTACACAAGAGTGGACCCCATCTATATATATATATATATATATATATATATATATATATATATATATATATATATCAAACAATCGCAGACAGGCAATCTTAACTATGCAAGACAAGCCACGGGGGTGGAAATCTTCAGCTCAAGTTCTTTCACACTTCTCAGTGCGTCATCGGGAGCTATGCAATGTTGCAAGGTAGCAACTGAAGCAGGGAAAGTTTTCTCAGAGTAGCACAGTGCGGGTGTCTTTCTTTAGGGGTAAATATCTTGAACATACTTCCGCTGCCAAAGACTCTGGTTCGGATCAGTGTTATTTAAGATATCTTCTCAGCAAGTTTCATATAGGACATGATTTATTTGATACCAGTTGATTTACTTGACGTTGAAGTTGAATTTGGTGAAAGCACCTTCGTAACTATATGCATTTTGCAAGTCAGGACCCCTGGACTTAGATTAGGTTGCAATCTGAATGAACTGTCTTTGATACTGTTGTATTTTGTACCAGATCATCAATATTCGTGAAACTCAATTTTTGACCTCGTCTGTCTAATATATAACCCACTGCTCCACGGATATGGTGTTCTTTTATCAAGATTGATGGAATGAAGACATCGACTCCAGGCTGAGCTACTGATTACCTCAAACTCCTACTTATCTTCCAGCGTTTACTAAATTGAGTCTCCCTGGTGGAAGAAAAGTCTTCACAATACAATATCATAACCCACTTTTTGTGTATTATTTACATGCTCCCAGTATAGTTTACTTTTGTATTACCTCGCTGGAAGCTGTTAAGTTCCACGGGAACTAAGAAGCTTCAGTTGCTCACTTGACTCCTTCTTCCCTTATAAATAATTGCAAGTATCATCCTCTCATATACTGTATTCTCTTTATTATGGTTTAGGGTTATTTACTTTTTTTTACAGTTTTTGCCTGTTCAGACTTTTTGTAACACCTTATGGGCATGATATACTTCCGCTAGTGGTCCGTCCGCTAGTGGTCCGCCCGCTAGTGGTCCACCTGCTAGTGATCCGCCCGCTAGTGGTCCGTCCGCTAGTGGTCCGCCCGCTAGTGGTCCACCTGCTAGTGATCCGCCCGCTAGTGGTCCGCCCGCTATTGGTCCGCCTGCCTGTGACCACGTCTTCAACTGTTTTGTTTCTGTGATAATGTGTTCACCTGCTGCAACTCTCCTCTTGCTCCAGTACATAAATCTCCATCCTCGTGCCTCTGTATGAGATTGATAAACCGGCCCTGGGCCGAGCTTGTCTGGTGCTTACCTAGTCAGCAAGGTTGTTGCTGCTGGCGGCCTGTTGGCTCACATATCTATCAAAGGCTGTTTGATCTGGCACATGGTGGAGATACTTGTCCAGTTTCATCTTCAAGATTTCTTCACTTGTCCCTGCAGTGTTTCTTATTCTTATATCTTCAGGTAAAAATTGAATAATCTGGAGTCACTGATGTCGATACAATGTTCTCATATTGTGCCCACTGCATTCCTGCTTTTACTGGTTTTATTTTATACGTCCTTTCATATCTCTCACTGTAGTCATGCCGGTGTGCAGACTTGGAACTAAGCCTTCAAGTACTTATCAATTATATATTATCATGTAACATGCTCCAGTATATACATATTTAGAACCTTAAGATGTTCCCAGTAATTTAAATTCTTTATTAGCTCTATGCTGGCTGTAGATGATCTGTATCTGTTCCAGTTTTGATAACACCCTCACTGTGCAAAGGGCTGTCAACTCTGAACAATACTCTGAACAAGAAAGCACAAGCGATTTGAATAAAATCACTGGCACTATTTCCTTTGTTCTGAAAGCTCTCATTATTCACCACATCATTTTTCTGGTTGTCGTGAAATTTACCTTAATGTGTTCTTGGAAACAAAGATCAGCCAACATTATTGCTCCCAGGTCTTTCACGTGTTTCTTTTACTCTATTTGAAGAACCTTCATCACATCTTCCATCTAAGCAGCTGGAATTTTCACCACTGAATATCACGTTGTCTCAACTACCCACTGGAAAACCTGGCTTACATCTACCTGTATTTGTTCCGTATCTTCTACCGAGGTGATTTTCATCTATAAAAATAATTCACAACTATGGGAAGCGTTTTTTATTTGTCTCACATGAGGATAAGAAATACTAGAAGTGCCTTCGAGTGCTGAGCTGTTTACCTCGCTTATGATGGATTATGCTCTGTTTACTGTTACTCTGTGTGTTGTATCTGTTCTATATGACTACCTTCCCCGTGTGCAATCACTCCACGATTGAATTTATCAAACGTCTTTGCAAAGTCCATGCAGACCCAATCTGCATTTTAGTTTCCTTCCAGCGCCTCCGTGACTCCGTCAGAGTGGTTTAGCAGTTGTGACTAGCATGATCTCCCGGCTCTAAAACTATGCTGAGTTGTTTACTACAGATTGTGTTGTTCCATAAAATGTGCTATTTGGCGTATCATCGTTCTTTCCAAGACTCATGATGGGAGATGTTAGGGTTACTGGTTTATAATTTTTGGTTGGCGATTTGAATCTCCCTTATGCAAAACACAATATTTACATTATTTAAGGTGTTTAGTATTTCACTTAGATATAAGTTCTTTCTTCAATGGATACTGAGTGCTAGTGGCACTCAGCACTTCCTTCTAAATAAAGAATTCTACGAAACTAATCCAGACGTTGAATGTGCCGGCATGTTTTCTATTACTTTTTCGAATTTAATGGGACCAGTGCTCATGTCAGTTATTGGGTGTGTAAGGTCTTCAGATGACATGAAAGGAAATTCTGCATTCTTTTCTCCACCTGCTTTCGTTTAATGGGTTGCTGAACATCGACTCGCATTGATCGTTTAAATTTTTGCTTATTTCCTTTTCATTGTTCGTGAATGAATCTCTTGTGTTTAATGATCCATTTCTACAGGTAGTTCTTAACTTGAATGTTACAAATGAATAGAAATATTTAAGGTTTCTTGCAATATCCTCGATGTCTTTTTGTTTTTTTATGGGCTTAGTCTGTCTAGCACAACAGAATTTGTTTTTGTAGTAACTTGTGATCTCTCGTTGCGACATTCACGTTTTTAGGCAATTTGGTAATCCTTTTTCTTTCCTTTATACTTCTATGTTCTCTTTCTATATTTAGTCTTCTAGGTTTTCTCAAAGGTGCATATTTAAAGAAGACCTTATATGCTCATAGCTGTTTCCCATTCAATTATTTGATTGCTGGAAATAAATTTACTGAACATCCCTTCTCATACATTATTACAGGAGTTCCTCACCCCTGAGTTTATACTCGCTTGTACTTATGTGATTCTGTGATCAGATTGTATTGTGTTTGTGAGTTTTATGTCTCTGATTAATTCCTCGATGTTTGTAAAAATCAGAAACAGTGAATTTTCATTTATGTTGCGATCTGTTATCTGTGCATTTCTGCAGAAGTTCCAGAGATGGGAAATAAAGATAAAATGCAGTCCATCCCTGATTTATTTACATGTAAAAATATTTAAAGTTCATAATACAGACATGAAAAAGAAAAGGGAAACAGTTTGCAGTTCTTACCAGCATCTGATGACCTCTCTTGGAGTCAGCAGAATAAGCAACAACGGTGACACACATGTCTACTGCCTCCAGTAGTGTCACCGAATCTGATTCCTCGTGGTAGCAGAAGTCCAGTGCTCTAGTTGCAAGAAACATAAGCAATTAGTATTTAAAACATAGTAAAGGGTTATCAGTAATAATGATATTATTTCTCATATTGTATAGAAAGAAGTCTTAAAACTGCTGCCCGTGAAGAACTGCATCAAACATAATATCTGATAATTTTCATGAACCGTTGTTGCTCTTTGCCGATGACACAGTTCTTATGAGAGATTCTGAAAACAAGTTCCAAAAGCTGCTGGAAAAATTTTGGTATGTAAAAGAAGGAAAATAAAACTATATTGCTTCATGCCTGTTTAGTCCCTTTTGAAGTTTGGCTGCTTCCCTCCTTCCCATGGTATTTCACTCTCTAATGTAAACTCTACAAGGTATTCGAAACTCAGGACCATTTGGTCACTAGCGCCAAAGGGCCTTTCATATGAAATATCCCCTATGTCGAAACCACTCAGGGTGAATATGAGGTCCTGCCTTATTGGTTTATCCTCTTCACTCTCTGATTATATCCCTAATATGTTGAAGCATCTTAGCCCTCCACGTTTCTGGTCCTCCACGTGGCTCTAGATTTTTCCCAGTCAATTTCTTTGTGGTTAAAGTAACACACGAGCAATACCATTGCCATGCCCATGTGGGCCCTTCTGGCCCACATGGGCTAGTGTATCCACCATAGCTCTGTTGCTTTCATCATACTCTTGTCTTAGATTCTTCCTATTCACTGGCAGGTTGTACTTTACAGTAATCGCCTCCTTGTGACCACAAGTGTAGTGTTCCTACTATGTAGTCATCTGCTTCCCCTGTGTCCATTCTTCTCATCTTCTCAAAACTCAACTGGTTTTTGCCTTTCATCCTCCCCAGCTGTTCCCTCTATGTAGATGAATGGTTCAGAGAACCGACAAGTTGATAAATTAGACACATATGCAACACTTGGGTATCTTTATTGAGGAAACGTTTCGCCACACAGTGGCTTCATCAGTCCAATACAAAGTAGAAAGTGATGGATCAGGTGCTTCAGTTCCTTCATCTTGGTGATGGACTAGGTGTTTCCTCTCTTTCAGTACCCTGGTGACGGACCAAGTGCGTCAGCTCTTTCAACGCCCTCTATCTTTTCTCAAGATTTTATAAACAGTTGGGAAGATCAAGTCGATTTCATCTTTGAATGCTGTCTCCGTGAGTGCTCTGATGTTAGGGAGATGCCTCTGTGATTAGTTCATGTCAATTTTCTGATAGGATATATCATCAGTGTTTGTGTACCATACTTTCAGCTTCTTTTCCAATGGGATTAAGTCAGGAGTACCTGAGAGAGTTAGAGCTAAGGAAGGGGTAGCAATAATGTTGAAGGACCAGTTATGGAAGGAGAAAAGGGAATATAAATGTGTAAATTCAAGGATTATGTGGATTAAAATAAGGGTCCGATGCGAAAAGTGGGTCATAATAAGTGTGTATGTACCTGGAGAAGAGAGGAGTGTAGAGAAGAGAGAGAGATTTTGGGAGTTGTTAAGCGAATGTATAGGAACTTTTGAACCAAGTGAGAGAGTAATTGTGGTAGGGAACCTAAATGCTAATGTAGGAGAAACATGTAGAGAGGGTGTGGTAGGTAAGTTTGGGGTGCCAGGTGTAAATGATAATGGGAGCCCTTTGATTGAACTTTGTATAGAAAGGGGTTTAGTTATAGGTAATAAATATTTTAAGAAAAAGAGGATAAATAAGTATACAAGATATATTTCCTACATATTTTAAGAAAAAGAGGATAAATAAGTGTACAAGATATGATGTAGGGCGTAATGACAGAAGTTTGTTGGACTACGTATTGGTAGATAAAAGACTGTTGAGTAGACTTCAGGATGTACAAGTTTATAGAGGGGCCACAGATATATCAGATCACTTTTTAGTTGTAGCTAAAGGTGGAGCAAAAGGTAGATGGGATACAAGGAAAATAGAAGCAGTAAGTAAGAGAGAGCTGAAGGTTTATAAACGAAAAGAGGAGGCAGTTAGGGTAAGATATAAACAACTATTGGAGGATAGATGGGCTAGTAAGAGTGTAGGCAATGGGGTCGAAGATGTATGGGGTAGGTTAAAGAATGTAGTGTTAGAGTGTTCAGCAGAAGTTTGTGGTTACAGGAAAGTGGGTGTGGGAGGGAAGAAGAGCAATTGGTGGAATGATGATGTAAAGAGAGTAGTAAGGGAAAAAAAGTTAGCATAAGATAGGGTTTTACAAAGTAGAAGTGTTGCAAGGAGAGAAGAGTACAGTGGAACCCCGACTTACGATGTTATCATCTTACGTTATTTTCGATAACCGATATTTATAACGTAAGAAATTTGATTGTGACTTACGATGTTTGCTTCGTTTACCGACTTTCGTACCGGACCTGTCCGCTGGCGCCCAGCTGAGCGCGCACTCCAGGAGCGTCAGTGCTATTGTTTACAAGCGAGAGTGACCACCCACCCACACCCACGCATTCATACCAGTATATTGTCATTATTCCACTGTTTTTAGTGCTTGCAACTGCTAAATAAGCTACCATGGGTCCAAGGAAAGATCCTAGTGCTAAGCCTGTGGCAAAGAGGAACAGAAATATATGTACGATAGAAGTGAAGAAGGAGATAATAGAAAAATATGAAAGTGGAGTGCGTATCAGTGAGCTGGCCAGGCTGTATGGTAAACCCTATTCTACCATCGCTACCATTGTGGATAAGAAATATTCAAGTAAAATCAAGGAAGCTGTTGTTGCAAAAGGTGCATCTGTGATCACAAAACACAGACCACAAGTGCTGGAAAATGTGGAAAGGTTGTTGTTGGTGTGGATCAACGAGAAACAGTTAGCAGGAGATACTGTTTCGGAGGGAATAATATGTGAAAAGCAAGGCAGTTGCATGATGATCTCCTTAAGAAAATGCCTGCAACGAGTGAAGTGAGCGAATTTAAAGCCAGCAGAGGCTGGTTTTACAAATTTAAGAATCGAAGTGGCATACATAGTGTTGTGAGGCATGGTGACGCAGCCAGTTCTGACAAAAGTGCGGCTGAAAAATATGTTCCTGAATTCCAGGAGTACCTAGAGGCTGAACAATTCCTCCCCAACAAGTGTTTAATTGTGATGAAACAGGCCTGTTTTGGAAGAAAATGCCCAACAGGACCTACATTACTCAGGAGGAAAAGGCACAGCCAGGACATAAGCCTATGAAAGACAGGCTAACTTTGATGCTGTGTGCCAATGCCAGTGGTGATTGCAAAGTGAAGCCTTTACTGGTGTATCTTTTGAAAATCCCGAGTGTTTGGCAGATGCGGTGTCAGCAAGTCTAACTTGTGTGTGATGTGGAAGTCTAACAAAAGGCTTGGGTCACAAAGGACATTTTCTTAGATTGGTTCAATGAAGTGTTTGGCCCCAGTGTGAAGAAATATCTATTGGACAATAATTTGCCACTTAAGTGCCTCCTGATAATGGACAATGCTCCTTGTCATCCTCCAAACTTGGTAGAGAAAATTGTGGAGGAGTTTAAATTCATCAAAGTGAAGTTCTTGCCCCCTAATACCACTCCTCTCCTCCAGCCCATGGACCAGCAGGTCATTTCCAACTTTAAAAAACTCTATACCAAAGCAATGTTTCAAAAGTGCTTTGATGTGACCACAGACATGAACATAACCCTAAGAGAATTTTGGAAAAACATTTCCATATGCTGCATTGTGTACACCTTATAGGTAAGGCTTGGGAGTGAGTGACTACCAGGACTTTGAACTCTGCCTAGAGAAAATTGTGGCCAGACTGTGTCCTAGAGAGGGATTTTGAAGGTTTTGGGGCTGAGCCTCAGAACCCTGAGCCTGAGCCTGAGCCTGTTTTGGAAGAAATTGTGGAATTGGGCAAGTCTTTGGGGTTAGAGGTGAGTGGTGAGGATGTGGAACAGTTGGTGGAGGAGCACAAGGAAGAGCTAACCACTGAAGATCTGCAAGAGCTTCAACAGCAACTGGAACAAGAGAGCAGAGGTCAGGACAATGGTTCAGAGGAGGAGGTGGAGGTGGAACAAAAATGGAAGAATGTGCCTTCTTCAAGGATTAGGAGATCTGTGCCAAATGGAGTGATGTGCAAGCATTTATGGATGAATATCACCTAACCATGCTGTTGCAGGCCGTGCTGGCAACCTGTACAATGACACAGTGGTGTGTCATTTCAGGGATGTGTTAAAGAATCGCCAGACACAGAGCTCCCTGGACAAATTTGTTGTTAGAAAGCGGTCTAGTGACTCTCAAGCTGGTCCTAGTGGCATTCAAAGAAAAGGAAGTAACCCCAGAAAAGAACTTACCACCTGCAGTGTTAATGGAAGGATTCCCTTCCAAACACTAGCATACTACTCCACCTTCTCCCCTCCTCCCGTCCTCCACACATCAACAACTCTTCAATAAATGTAAGTGACATGTTATTGTACAATATTTGCATGTGTATTTATGTATTCTTTATTCAATTATTTATTATTTAATGTCCAAAAGTTCTAAAAAATATTTTATATAACTACTTTTGGAAGTCTTGGACGGATTAAATTTATTTCCATTATTTCTTATGGGGAAAATTGATTCGTTTAACGATTGTTTCGCCTTAAAATATGCCCTCTCTGACGGATTAATATCGTAAGTCGGGGTACCACTGTATGTGGAGAGAAAAAGAGAGGTTAAGAGAGTGGTGAAGCAATGTAAAAAGAGAGCAAATGAGAGAGTGGGTGAGATGTTATCAACAAATTTTGTTGAAAATAAGAAAAAGTTTTGCAGTGAGATTAATAAGTTGAGGAAGCCTAGGGAACAAATGGATTTGACAATTATAAATAGGAGAGGAGAGTTATTAAATGGAGAGTTAGAGGTATCGGGAAAATGGAGAGAATATTTTCAGGAGTTGTTAAATGTTGATGAAGACAGGGAAGCTGTGATTTCGTGTATAGGGCAGGGAGGAATAACATCTTGTAGGAGTGTGGAAGAGCCAGTTGTGAGTGTGGGGGAAGTTCGTGAGGCAGTGGGTAGAATGAAAGGGAGTAAGGCAGCTGGGATTGATGGGATAAAGATAGAAATGTTAAAAGCAGGTAGGGATATAGTTTTGGAGTGGTTGGTGCTATTATTTAATAAATGTATGGAAGAGGGTAAGGTACCTAGGGACTGGCAGAGACCGTGTATTGTTCCTTTGTATAAAGGCAAAGGGGACAAAGGAGAGTGCAAAAATTATAGGGGAATAAGTCTGTCGAGTATACCAGGTAGAGTGTATGGTAAAGTTATTATTGAAAGAATTAGGAGTAAGACAGAGAGCAGGATAGCAGATGAATAGTTGGCTTTAGAATAGGTAGGGGGTGTGTAGAGCAAGTGTTTACAGTGAAACATATAGGTGAACAGTATTTAGATAAGGGTAAAGAGGTTTTTGTGGCATTTATGAATTTGGAAAAGGCGTATGATAGGGTGGATAGTGGGGGGCAATGTGGCAGATGTTGCAGGTGAATGGAATAGGAGGTAGGTTACTGAAAGCAGTGAAGAGCTTTTATGAGGATAGTGAGGATCAGGTTAGAGTGTGTAGGAGAGAGGGAGATTATTTCCCAGTAAAACTAGGCCTTAGACAAGGATGTGTGATGTCACCGTGGTTGTTCAATATATTTATAGATGGGGTTGTAAGAGAAGTGATGTGAGGGTCTTGGCAAGAGGTGTGGGGTTAAAAGACAAAGAATGAAATACAAAGTGGGAGTTGTCACAGTTGCTTTTTGCTGATGACACTGTGCTTTTGGGGGATTCTGAAGAGAAGTTGCAGAGGTTGGTGGATGAATTTTGTAGGGTATGTAAAAGAAGAAAATTGAAAGTGAATATAGGAAAGAGTAAGGTGATGAGGATAACAAAAAGATTAGGTGACGAAAGATTGGATATCAGATTGAAAAGAGAGAGTATGGAGGAGGTATTCAGATATTTGGGAGTGGATATGTCAGCAGATGGGTCTATGAAGGATGAGGTGAATCATAGAATTGATGAGGGGAAAAGAGTGAGTGGTGCACTTCGGAGTCTGTGGAGACAAAGAACTTTGTCCATGGAAGTAAAGAGGGGAATGTATGAGAGTATAGTTATACCAACACTCTTATATGGGTGTACTCACCTAGTTGTACTCACCTAGTTGTGGTTGCAGGGGTCGATTCATAGCTCCTGGCCCCCGCCTCTTCACTGGCCGCTATTGGGTCACTCTCCCTGTGCCATGAGCTTTATCATACCTCTTCTTAAAGCTACGTATGGAACCTGCCTCCACTACATCGCTTCCCAAACTATTAAACTTCCCGACCACTCTGTGACTGAAGAAATACTTCCTAACATCCCTGTGATTCATCTGAGTCTTCAACTTCCAACTGTGTCCCCTTGTTGCTGTGTCCCATCTCTGGAACATTCTGTCTCTGTCCACCTTGTCAATTCCTCACAGTATCTTATATGTCATTATCATGTCCCCCCTATCTCTCCTGTCCTCCAGTGTCGTCCGGTCGATTTCCCTTAACCTCTTCTCGTAGGACATACCCCTTAGCTCCGGGAGTAGTCTTGTTGCAAACCTTTGCCCTTTCTCTAGCTTCTTTACGTGCTTGGCTAGATGTGGGTTCAAAACTGGTGCTGCATACTCTAGTATGGGCCTAACGTACACAGTGTACAGGGTCCTGAACGATTCTTTATTAAGATGTCGGAATGCTGTTCTTAGGTTTGCTAGGCGCTTGTATGCTGCAGCAGTTATTTGGTTGATGTGCACCTCAGGAGATGTGCCTGGTGTTATACTCACCCCAAGATCTTTTTCCTTGATTGAGGTTTGTAGTCTCTGGCCCCCTAGACTGTACTCCGTCTACGGTCTGCTTTGCCCTTCCCCAATCTTCATGACTTTGCACTTGGGGTTGAACTCCAGGAGCCAATAGCTGGACCAGGCTTGCAGCCTGTCCAGATCCCTTTGTAGTTCTGCCTGGTCCTCGTCCGATTGAATTCTTCTCATCAACTTCACATCATCTGCAAGCAGGGACACTTCGGAGTCTATTCCTTCCGTCATGTCGTTCACAAATACCAGAAACAGCACCGGTCCTAGGACTGACCCCTGTGGAACCCCACTCGTCACCGGCGCCCACTCTGACACCTCGCCACGTACCATGACTCGCTGCTGTCTTCCTGACAGGTATTCCCTGATCCATTGTAACGCCTTCGCTGTTATCCCTGCCTTGTCCTCCAGCTTCTGCACTAATCTCTTGTGTGGAACTGTATCAAACGCCTTCTTACAGTCCAAGAATATGCAATCTACCCACTCCTCTCTCTCTTGTCTTACTGCTATCACCCTGTCGTAGAACTCCAGTAGGTTTGTGACACATGATTTCCCATCCCTGAAACCGTGTTGGCCGTCGTTGATAAGCTCATTCCTTTCAAGGTGCTCCACCACTCTTCTCCTGATAATCTTCTCCATGACCTTGCATACTATACAGTTCAGTGACACTGGTCTGTAGTTTAGTGCTACGTTCATGTCTCCTTTTTTAAAAATTGGAACTACGTTTGCTGTCTTCCATACCTCAGGTAGTTGCCCGGTTTCGATAGATGTGTTGAAGATTGTTGTTAGGGGTACACATAGCTTCTCTGCTCCCTCTCTCAGGACCCATGGAGAGATGTTATCCGGCCCCATCGCCTTTCAGGTATCTAGCTCGTTAAGTAGCCTCTTCACTTCCTCCTCAGTTATGTGTATTGTGTCCAGCACCTGATGGTGTACCCAACCTCTCCGCCTTTCTGGAGGCCCTTCTATCTCCTCTGTGAACACCTCTTTGAATCTCATGTTGAGCCCCTCACACACTTCACGGTCATTCCTTGTGACCTCTCCCCCTTCCTTCCTCAGCCTGATCACCTGGTCCTTGACTGTTGTTCTCCTTCTGATGTGGCTGTACAACAGCTTTGGCTCTGATTTGGCTTTCGCTGCTATGTCATTCTCGTATTGTCTTTGGGCCTCCCTTCTTACCTGAGCATATTAATTTCTGGCTCTACGACTGCTCTCCTTATTCAACTGGGTCCTTTGCCTTCTGTACTTCTTCCATTCCCTGGCACACTTGGTTTTGGCTTCCCTGCACCTTTGGGTGAACCATGGGCTCATCCTGGCTTTTTCGCTTTTCCTGTTACCCTTGGGTATAAACCTCTCCTCAGCTTCCTTGCAAATTGTTGTCATATATTCCATCATCTCGTTTACTGACTTCCCTGCCAGCTCTCTGTCCCACTGAACTCCGTACAGGAAGTTCTTCATGCCCACGTAGTCACCTTTCTTGTAGTTTGGTTTCATTCGTGCAGCCCTTCCTGCTTCCTCCTCCACTTGTATCTCTACTATGCATTCGAAGCTTAGAACCATATGATCACTGGCCCCAAGGGGGCTTTCATGTGTGATGTTCTCAATATCTGTGCTACTCAGGGTGAATACTAGGTCCAGTCTTGCTGGTTCGTCCTTTCCTCTCTCTCATGGGTGATGAATGCTGCAACGAGGAGAAGGCTGGAGGCAGTGGAGATGTCATGTCTGAAGTCAATGTGTGGTGTGAATATAATGCAGAGAATTCGGAGTTTGAAAATTAGGAGGAGGTGTGGGATTACCAAAACTATCATGCAGAGGGCTGAGGAGGGGTTGTTGACGTGGTTCGGACATGTAGAGAGAATGGAACGAAACAGAATGACTTCGAGAGTGTATAAATCTGTAGTGGAGGGAAGGCGGGGTAGTGGTCGGCCTAGGAAAGGTTGGAGGGAGGGGGTAAAAGAGGTTTTGTGTGCAAGGGGCTTGGATTTCCAGGAAGCATGCGTGAGCGTATTTCATAGGAGTGAATGGAGACAAATGGTTTTTAATACTTGACGTGCTGTTGGAGTGTGAGCAAAGTAACATTTATGAAGGGATTCAGGGAAACCGGCAGGCCGGACTTGGGTCCTGGAGATGGGAAGTACAGTGTCTGAACTCTGAAGGAGGGGTGTTAATGTTGCAGTTTTGTAACTGTGGTGTAAAGCACCCCTCTGGCAAGACAGTGATGGAGTGAATGATGATAAATGTTTTTCTTTTTCGGGCCACCCTGCCTTGGTGGGAATCGGCTGATGTGTTAATAAAAATAAAAAATTATATTTACTCATGTGCAAGTCATAAGAACATAACAAAGGAGGAACACTGAAGCAGGCCTGTTGGCCCTTACTAGACAGGTCCTTCACAATCCATCCCACTAACAGGATATTAGCCCAACCCAATTTACAATGCTACCCAAGCAATAAGCTCTAAAAATTCAATTTACCTATGTGCAAGACGCACTCAAATCCAACCCCTCTCATTCATGTATTTGTCCAATCTAAATTTGAAACTACGAAAGGTTTTAGCCTCAATAACCCTATTAGGCAGACTGTTCCACTCATCAACTACCCTATTTCCAAACCGATACTTTCCTATATCCTTTGTATATCTAAACTTGTCTAATTTGAATCCATTACTGCGGGTTCTCTCTTGGAGAGATATCCTCAAGACTTTATTTATATCCCCTTTGTTAATACCCATCTTCCACTTATACATTTCGATCATGTCTCCCCTCATTCTTCGTCTTACAAGTGAATGTAATTTAAGGGTCTTCAATCTTTCTTCATACTGAAGATTTCTAATGTATGAATTAACTTTGTCATTCTATGCTGAATGTTTTCTAACAAATTTATATCCATTCTGTAAAATGGAGACCAGAACTGAGCTGCATAATCTAGGTGAGGCCTTACTAATGATGTATAAAGCTGTAGTATAACCGCTGGACTTCTATTGCTTACACTTCTTGATATAAATCCCAGTAATCTGTTTGCCTTATTACGTACGCTTATGCTTTGCTCTCTTGGTTTAAGGTTGCTGCTTACCATCACCCCCAAGTCCTTCTCGCAATCTGTATGGCTAAGTTCTACATTATTTAACTTATAAGTGCTTGGGTTATGGACACTCCCGAGCTTCAGAACCTTGCATTTATTTACACTGAACTGCATCTGCCACTTTTCTGACCACGAATTAAGTTTGTCTAAATCCTCCTGAAGTTCCCTGACATCTACGTTTGAATCAATTATCCTACCTATCTTCGTGTCGTCCACGAATTTGCTCATATCACTAGTAATTCCCTCGTCAAGGTCATTGATATATATTATAAACAACAACGGACCTAAGACTGATCCCTGTGGAACACCACTTGTTACAGATCCCTATTCGGATTTAACCCCATTTATGCACACTCTCTGCTTCCTATTGGTGAATAATGACTCGATCCATGACAACACTTTTCCCCCAATGCCGTGAGCTGCCACTTTCTTTAACAGTCTCTGGTGCGGTACTCCATCAAAAGCCTTACTAAAATCTAAATAAACAATATCAAATTCATCATCGTGATCAACAGCCTCAAAAACTTTACCGAAGAAAGTTAATTAATTAGTTAGGCAGGAACGGCCCCTCGTGAATCCATGCTGAGTATCATTAATCAAATTATGTTTATCCAGATGACTTCTTATAATATCAGCTATAATGGACTCTAGTAATTTACCTACAATTGAGGTCAGGCTTATTGGGCAGTAATTTGACGGTAGTGAATAAACAGAACATTAGAATCTTGTTCAGTTCTAATGCTATATTTATGTTGTTTTAATCTTAGTTCAAGACTTTTACCAGTTTGACCGTAATAAACTTTATCAAATATTTTACAAGGAATCTTATAGACACATCCGTCAGCATTTTAGGGGGAATTTTTTATCAAAAGTTTTTTTACTGTATGAAGATTTTTAAATACAACTTTGATATTAAAATTCTTAAGAAAGGAAGGCATATCAACCAAGTTTTCATGGTAAGGGAGAACCAACATATTTTTAGTTGAATAAGGTTGGTTGTCCCTTTTTGGACTGTAAAAAGTATTTCTAGTTATTTTAAAAGATTTATCAATTACGTTTCTTGTGTATTTTAAATCATTAGCTATTTCATAAATTTTAGAGATTTCTTCATCTATGAACTCTGGACTACAAGTACGTAAAGCTCTCAAAAAAATTGATGAGAAAACCGAATATATATATATATATATATATATATATATATATATATATATATATATATATATATATATATATATATATATATATATATATATATATTTATTTATTTATTTATGTATTTATATATATACATCATAGCTAACAATACTAAAATTATTTATATTATTTTAAATCAGTCATTTAAATTTGTCAATTAAATTAACATTTTTTTTAACATTTAAGTTAGACACTTCTCCAACAATTGGGTTCAACATATCTACTAGCCATTTGGATAATTTATAAGACAATGAACCTATGGAGCTAATTATGGGTCTGGCTGGATTACCTGGTTTGTGTGTTTTTATTAATCGATACATAGATGGTAAAGATGGATTGGTGGTTATATTTTTTTGGATTAGTTCATCTTTTTTCTTCAGTAGTCATTTAATTGTTTCGTCACAGCTACTATGCACTAAGTCTAAGTAATTATTTCTAAGTTTGGAATAAGTATCTATATAAACTAAGAGATTATTCATTTTACCTTGTTGATCAGTTTCTTTTTAAAATTACTACTGCATTTATTTTGACTGCTTTAGTAATATGTAAATTTTTAGTAGTAATACGATTTTCAAAAGACCTAACAAATCTTTGATGACAATTGGGAGTATTTTGTTTCATTACAGAACTTAAAATGATGGTTTATAGTTCTATGGTGAAACAAAATGTTCCCAATTGCCCTCAATGATTTGTTTAGTCTTATGAAAATTTTATTAATAATAAAAATTTACATATTACTAAAGCAGTCAAAATAAATGCAGTAGTAATGTTGAAAGAAACTGATTACCAAGGTAAAATGAATAATGTCGGGTGGAATCCATTTAATACAATAACATCACAGGTAATATTACTATATATGCAGAACAATCATTGTAAAAAAAATATTGAATTTCCAAGCGCTTTCGTGATTTTTCACATTACCAAGGAAATGCAAAAAATAATAGCATAGCAGAAGGCTTATAAGGCTTAGATATCACCTAACATATAGAGGCGTGAGCTTCGCTCACACCTCTGCAACACAATTGTCATTAAAGATTTGTTAAGTTATACCATGAATTAAGGAAAGTTCCTGGACTTTAGCTTAGGAAAGCAGACAAAGCAAATGGGGTAGTAGTTATGGACAAGGTAGATTATAGGGGAAAAATAAACATGATACTCGGAGACAGGGAAACTCACGCGCCTCTTAATGAGTGGGACAAACACTGACTGAAGCAAGAGAACGTTTCTGAAGAGAACGTTGGCAAGGCTAGGAAGGGCACTACCCAAGCATCTACCCAAGCATCTACCCAAGCATCTACCCAAGCATCTACCCAAGCAGCATCAACACTCTGGCAGTGTGAGCACAAACTCCGTACTACCGCCTCCCCATTTAAACGTACGCAACACTGTTAGCCATATCTGCACGGCCTATATTTTAAATAATAATAATATGATTGTCCTCCATTACGGTGGGACACTTTGTAAATCTAAACCAGCTGTGTAATAGTTACATTGGAAGGTTGTATCACAACAGAAACAGGTAACACAAAGTGTGGAATAACACACAAGTGCAGAATTAAAATATTTTAACTAGGAAACGTTTCTGCATGAATGGTTTCTTCAGTCCTGAAGAAGCCATTCATGGGGACAAGTTTCCTCATCTTGATAACCTAATACGTATTGCACATGTGTCTTATTGCACATGTGTCTTATTGCACATGTGTCTTATTGCACATTTGTTGGATTGCACATTTGTGGGTATTTTAAACAATATCTTAAAATGGATAAGGGAGAGTTCAGGTATCCTTAACAGTGTTTGATACCAGTGGTAACTCCATTGCACCTTCACACACGAGAGGAACAAAATTCATACAGCACATAATTAGGGGTTAACATGCCCATACCTTCTGTTATAGACTTCTGTAGTAGACACAACACTATGCCTACGGGGATTCTGACGCACAACCACAGAAATGTTATTAGGAGGAGCTAAGTTAATATTAACAGTAAAACCATATTTAGCTAATGGTAAAATATTAAAAAAAAATTGAGAATTTTTTTTTTTTTTTATTAACACATCGGCCGATTCCCACCAAGGCAGGGTGGCCCGAAAAAGAAAAACTTTCATCATCATTCACTCCATCACTGTCTTGCCAGAAGGGTGCTTTACACTACAGTTATAAAACTGCAACATTAACACCCCTCCTTCAGAGTGCCGGCACTGTACTTCCCATCTCCAGAACTCAAGTCCGGCCTGCCGGTTTCCCTGAATCCCTTCATAAATGTTACTTTGCTCACACTCCAACAGCACGTCAAGTATTAAAAACCATATGCCTCCATTCACTCCTATCAAATACGCTCACACATGCTTGCTGGAAGTCCAAGCCCTCGCACACAAAACTTCCTTTACCCCTCCTCCAACATTTCCTAGGCCGACCCCTACCCCGCCTTCCCTCCACTACAGATTTATACACTCTGAAGTCACTCTGTCTCGTTCCATTCTCTCTACATGTCCAAACCACCTCAACAACCCCTCCTCAGCTCTCTGGACAATCGTTTTGGTAATCCCGCACCTCCTCCTAATTTCCAAACTCCGAATTCTCTGCATTATATTCACACCACACATTGACCTCAGACATGACATCTCCACTGCCTCCAGCCTTCTCCTCGTTGCAACATTCATCACCCATGCTTCACACCCATATAAGAGCGTTGGTATAACTATACTCTCATACATTCCCTCTTTACTTCCATGGACAAGGTTCTTTGTCTCCACAGACTCGAAGTGCTCCACTCACCCTTTTCCCTCATCAATTCTATGATTCACCTCATCCTTCATAGACCCATCCGCCGACATGTCCACTCCCAAATATCTGAATACATTCACCTCCTCCATACTCTCTCCCTCCAATCTGATATCCAATCTTTCGTCACCTATTCTTTTTGTTATCCTCATCACCTTACTCTTTCCTATATTCACTTTCAATTTTCTTCTTTTACACACCCTACCAAATTCATCCACCAACCTCTGCAGCTTCTCTTCAGAATCTCCCAAAAGCACAGTGTCATCAGCAAAAAGCAACTGTGACAACTCCCACTTTGTATTTGCTTCTTTATCTTTTAGCCAACACCTCTTGCCAAGACCCTCGCATTCACTTCTCTTACAACCCCATCTATAAATATATTGAACAACCACGGTGACATCACACATCCTTGTCTAAGGCCCACTTTTACTGGGAAATAGTCCCCTTCCCTCCTACACACTCTAACCTGAGCCTCACTATCCTCATAAAAACTCTTCACTGCTTTCAGTAACCTTCCTCCTATTCCATACACCTGCAACATCTGCCACATTGCCCCCTATCTACCCTATCATACGCCTTTTCCAAATCCATAAATGCCACAAAAACATCTTTACCCTTATCCAAATACTGTTCACCTATATGTTTCACTGTAAACACTTGGTCTACACACCCCTACCTTTCCTAAAGCCCCTTGTTCATCTGCTATCCTGCTTTCTGTTTTACTCTTAATTCTTTCAATAATAACTCTACCATACACTTTACCAGGTACACTAACAGACTTATTCCCCATAATTTTTGCACTCTTTTGTCCCCTTTGCCTTTATACAAAGGAACAATACACGCTCTCTGCCAATCCCTAGGTACCTTACCCTCTTCCATACATTTATTAAATAATAGAACCAACCACTCCAAAATTATATCCCCACCTGCTTTTAACATTTCTATCTTTATCCCATCAATCCCAGCTGCCTTACCCCTTTCATTCTACCCACTGCTTCACGAACTTCCCCCACACCCACAACTGGCTCTTCCACACTCCTACAAGATGTTATTCCTCCTTGCCCTACACACGAAATCACAGCTTCCTGTCTTCATCAACATTTAACAAATCCTCAAAATATTCTCTCCATCTTCCCGATACCTCTAACTCTCCATTTAATAACTCTCCTCTCCTATTTTTAACTGTCAAATCCATTTGTTCTCTAAGCTTCCTCAACTTATTAATCTCATTCCAAAACTTTTTCTTATTTTCAACAAAATTTGCTGATAACATCTCACCCACTCTCTCATCTGCTCTCTTTTACATTGCTTCACCACTCTTTTAACCCTCTTTTTCTCTCCATATACTCTTCCCTCCTTGCATCACTTCTACTTTGTAAAACCTCTCATATGCTAACTTTTTCTCCCTTACTACTCTCTTTACATCATCATTCCACCAATCGCTCCTCTTCCCTCCCGCACCCACTCGCCTGTAACCACAAACTTCTGCTGAACACTCTAACACTACATTTTTAAATCTACCCCATACATTTTCGACCCCATTTCCTACACTCTCACTAGCCCATCTATCCTCCAATAGTTGTTTATATCTTACCCTAACTGCCTCCTCTTTTAGTTTATAAACCTTCACCTCTCTTTTACTTACTGATTCTATTTTCCTTGTATCCCATCTACCTTTTACTCCCACTGTAGCTATAACTAAAAAGTGATCTGATATATCTGTAGCCTCTCTATAAACATGTACATCCTGAAGTCTACTCAACAGTCTTTTATCTACCAATACATAGTCTAACAAACTACTGTCATTACGCCCTACATCATATCTTGTATACTTATTTATCCTCTTTTTCTTAAAATATGTATTACCTATAACTAAACCCCTTTCTATACAAAGTTCAATCAAAGGGCTCCCATTATCATTTACACCTGGCACCCCAAACTTACCTACTACACCCTCTCTGCATGTTTCTCCCACTTTAGCATTTAGGTCCCCTACCACAATTACTCTCTCATTTGGTTCAAAAGTTCCTATACATTCGCTTAACATCTCCCAAAATCTCTCTCTCTCCTCTACACTCCTCTCTTCTCCAGGTGCATACACGCTTATTATGACCCACTTTTCGCATCCGACCCTTATTTTAATCCACATAATCCTTGAATTTACACATTTATATTCCCTCTTTTCCTCTTCGCAATAAAATGATGAATTTTTATGATGCAGCAAAATAAAAGAAATGATTTCATGATATATCTTTTATACTTTTGATGTAAGAACAAAACACAAAAAAAGGAAATATATGTTTTACAGAAAAAACAAGGTGGCATGATGTTAGCATCTCACCTGAGAGGTTTCTGGACAGTCACAATGTCAAGGATGTGCAGAGGTTTGTGGGGGTCTCAGGACTAGTGTATGTCAAATGCCTAAGGCTGGATCTGTAAAATGTCCAGCAGAGTTTGTATAACACACTAATAAGTGTTACTCGATTCGATGGTCCCAAACTCACCCTATTATGTAAGTTATTTTAAACTTTGTAAGTGTAATTTTGGGTCAAAAGGATTAGTCTAATTTAAACATTTTAAGGAGATAAATTCGTTTGTAATGGCATTGAACAGCATTCGGGAATGAAAAATATCGTAAGTCAGTACCACTATACATTTCTAATAAAATAAATATTTATGTTCAAAGATTATTAAAGTAAGATAATTAGATAACTACATTTTTTATCATTATTTATTATATAATATATTATTATAATATATTATTATTATTATTATTATTATTATATTATTATTATTATTATTATTATTTTATTATTATTGTTATTATCATTATTGTTAATTATTGTTATATTATTATTATTATTATAATTATTCTTAATATTATTTTATATTACATTATTACTATTATTATTATTATTAATATTATTATTATAATTATTATTATTATTATTATTATTATTATTAGTATTATTATTATTATTATATTTTATTATTAGTATTGTTATTATTATTATTGTTATTATTATCATTAGTTGTAGTAGTAGTAGTAGTAGTAGTGGCAATGGTAGTAGAATAACAATAGATGTAGTCGTATTAATTGTAGTAATGGTGATGCTGATGACAACAGTAGCAGTTGTTGTAGTGGAATATTAGTTTTAGTAGTAGTAACAGTGATACTTATTATTTTTTTATTTCATTAACACATCATCCGTCACCCACCAAGGCAGGGTGGCCACCAAGGCAATGTGGCCCGACAAAAAAAAAACTTTCATCATCACTCACTCCATCACTGTCTTGCCAAAGGCATGCTTACACTACAGCTACAAAACTGCAACATTAACACCCCTCCTTCAGAGTGCCGGCACTGTACTTCCCATCTCCAGGAATCAAGTCCGGCCTGCCGGTTTCCCTGAAACCCTTCATAAATGTTACCTTGCTTACACTCCAACAGCACGTCACGTATTAAAAACCATTTGTCTCCATTTGCTCATATCTAACACGCTCACGCACGCTTGCTGGAAGTCCAAGCCCCTCGCACACAAAACCTCCTTTAACCCCTCCCTCCAATCTTTTCTAGGCCGACCCCTACCCCGCCTTCCCTCCACTGCAGATTTATACACTCTCGAAATCATTCTATTTTGTTCCATCTTCTCTACATGTCCAAACAATCTCAATAACTCCTCCTCAGCTTTCTGGACAATAGTTTTGGAAATCCCACACCTCCTCCTAATCTCCAAACTACGGATTCTCTGCATTATATTCACACCACACATTGCCCTCAGACATGACATCTCCACTACCCCCAGCCTTTTCCTTGTTGCAACATTCACAACCCATGTCTCACACCCATACAATAGTGTTGGTATAACTATACTTTCATACATTCCCCTCTTTGCTTTCATGGATAAAGTTCTCTGTCTCCACAAGCTCCTCAGTGCACCACTCACCTTTTTACCCTCGTTAATTCAATGATTCACTTCATCCTTCATAGACAAATCTGCTGACACATCCACTCCCAAATACCTGAACACATTCACCTCCTCCATACTCTCTCCCTCCAATCTGATATCCAATCTTCCGTTATCTATTTTTTTTGTTTTCCTCATCACCTTACTCTTTCCTATATTCACTTTTAATTTCCTACTTTTACATACCCTAGCAAACTCATCCACCAACCTCTGCAACTTCTCTTCAGAATCCCCCAAAAGCATAGTGTCATCAGCAAAGAGCAACTGTGACAACTCCCACTTTGTGTTGGATTCTTTATCTTTTAACCCCACAACTCTTGCCAACACCCGAGCATTCACTTCTCTTACAACTCCATCTATAAATATATTGAACAACCATGGTGACATCACACATCCCTATCTAAGGCCTATTTTTACTGGGAAATAATCTCCCTCTCGCCTACATACTCTAACCTGAGCCTCACTATCCTAGTAAAAACTTTTCACTGCTTTCAGTAACCTACCTCCTATTCCATACATTTGCAACATCTGCCACATTGCCCCCTATCCACCCTATCATATGCCTTTTCCAAATCCATAAATGTGACAAACACCTCTTTACCCTTATCTAAATATTGTTCACCTATATGTTTCACTGCAAACACTTGGTCTACACACCCCCTACCCTTCCTAAAGCCTCCTTGTTCATCTGCTATCCTGCTCTCCGTCTTAGTCTTAATTCTTTCAATAATAACTCTACCATACACTTTACCAGGTATACTCAACAGACTTATTCCCTTATAATTTTTACACTCTCTTTTGTCCCCTTTGCCTTTATACAAAGGAACTATGCATGCTCTCTGCCAATCCCTAGGTACCTTACCCTCTGCCATTCATTTATTAAATAAAAACACTAACCATTCCAAAACTATATCCCCACCTGCCTTTAACATTTCTATCTTTATCCCATCAATCCCAGCTGCTTTACCCCCTTTCATTCTACTCACTGCCTCACGAATTTCCCCCACACTCACTCCAATAAGATGTTATTCCTCCTTGCCCTATACACGAAATCACAGCTTCTCTATCTTCATCAACATTTAACAATTCCTCAAAATATTACCACCATCTTCCCGATTCCTCTAACTCTCCATTTAATAACTCTCCTCTTCTATTTTTAACTGACAAATCCATTCTTTCCCTAGGCTTTCTCAACAAATTAATCTCACTCCAAAACTTTTTTATTATTTTCAACAAAATTTGTTGATAACATCTCACCCACCCTCTCATTTGCTCTCTTTTTACATTGCTTCACAACTCACTTAACCTCTCTTTTTCTCTTTACAACATTCCACCAATCACTCTTCTTCCCTCTTGCACCCACTTTCCTATAACCACAAACTTCTGCTGAAAACTCTAACACTATATTCTTAAACTTACCCCATACCTCTTCTACCCCATTGCCTATACTCTCACTAGCCCATCTGTCCTTTAGTTTATAAATCTTCACTTCTCTCTTACTTGCTATTTCCATTCACGTTGTATCCCATCTACCTTTTACTCTCACTGTAGCTACAACTAAAAAGTGATCTGATATATCTGTGGCCCCTCTATAAACAAGTACATCCTGAAGTCTACCCTACAGTCTTTTATCTACCAATATGTAGTCCAACAAACTACTGTCATTTCGCCCTACATCATATCTTGTATACTTATTTATCCTCTTTTTCTTAAAATATGTGTTACCTATAACCAAACCCCTTTTTATACAAAGTTCAATAAAATGCTCCCCATTATCATTTATACCTGGTACCCCAAACTTACCTACCACACCCTCTCTAAACTCTTCTCCTACTTTAGCATTTAGGTCCCCTACCACTATTACTCTCTCACTTGGCTCAAAAGTTCCTTCACACTAGCTTAACATCTCCCAATATCTCTCTCTCTCTCTTCTACACTCCTCTCTTCTCCAGGTGCATATGCACTTATTATGACCCACTTTTCTCATCCGACCCTTATTTTAATCCACATAATCCTTGAATTTATACATTTATGTTCCCCCTTCTCTCTCCATAACTGATCCTTCAACATTATTGCTACCCCTTCCTTAGCTCTAACTCTCTCAGATACTCCTGACTTAATCCCATTTATTTCTCCCCACTGAAACTCGCCTACCCCCTTCAGCTTTGTTTCGCTTAGGGCTAAGACATCCAGTTTCTTTTCATTCATAACATTAGCAATCATCTCTTTCTTATCATCCGCACCACATCCACGCACATTCAAACATTAGAAATAGTAATGGTATTAATTGAAGCTGTGGTAATAGCAACAGCAGCAGTGGTGGTGGTGGTGGTAGTAATAGCAACAGCAGCAGTGGTTGTGATGGTAGTAATAGCAACAGCAGCAGTGGTTGTGGTGGTAGTAATAGCAACAGCAGCAGTGGTGGTGGTGGTGGTAATAATAGCAACAGCAGCAGTGGTGGTGGTGGTGGTAGTAATAGCAACAGCAGCAGTGGTGGTGGTGGTGGTAGTAATAGCAACAGCAGCAGTGGTCGTGGTGGTAGTAATAGCAACAGCAGCAGTGGTTGTGGTGGTAGTAATAGTAGTAGAAGTAGTTAGCAGTTGCTGTAGTTGTACTTTTAGTATTAGTAGTAGAGGTATTATTATTAGTAGTAATAGTAATAGTAGCAGCAGTAATGGCAGAAGTACTAGTAGTAGTAATTGGACGTTTCTGTTGTTGTTGTTGTTGTACTCTAAATTTTAGAAACAGTAGTGATAGTAGTAGCAGTAGTAATAGTAGCTGTGCTGGAAGAAAAAATAGTAGTAACAGTAGTAGTAGAAAACGTAATATTCATAACAGTAAAAGTCATAGTAGTAGTAGTAGTCATAATAGTAGTAGTAGTAATGTTGGTGATAATAGAAGTAGTAGTAGTAGTAGAATAAGAAATGATAGTAGTACTTGTATTATTATCAATATTGGTAATAGCAATAAAGCTTTTATAAATAAAAAACGTTTAATTAAATCATATTCCATAAGAACGCAACATTATGCCGTCTACTATAAGAACGCAACATTATTTCGTCTACCATAAGAACGCAACATTATGCCGTCTACCATAAGAACGCAACATTATGCCGTCTACCATAAGAACGCAACATTATGCCGTCTACCATAAGAACGCAACATTATGCCGTCTACCATAAGAACGCAACATTACGCCGTCTACCATAAGAGCGCAACATTATGCCGTCTAAAATAAGAGCGCAACATTACGCCGTCTACCATAAGAGCGCAACATTATGCCGTCTACCATAAGAACGCAACATTATGCCATCTACCATAAGAACGCAACATTATGCCGTCTAAAATAAGAGCGCAACATTACGCCGTCTACCATAAGAGCGCAACATTATGCCGTCTACCATAAGAACGCAACATTACGCCGTCTACCATAAGAGCGCAACATTATGCCGTCTACCATAAGAACGCAACATTATGTCGTCTACCATAAGAACGCAACATTATGCCGTCTACCATAAGAGCGCAACATTATGCCGTCTAAAATAAGAGCACAACATTATGCCGTCTACCATAAGAGCACAACATTACGCCGTCTACCATAAGAGCGCAACATTATGCCGTCTACCATAAGAACACAACATTATGCCGTCTACCATAAGAGCGCAACATTATGCCGTCTAAAATAAGAGCGCAACATTATGCCGTCTACCATAAGAGGATAATCCTAACATTTCTTCCAAAGTTATTGAAAAGGCAACATTGTAAATGCCAAAATTCCTATGCTAGTATTAAACATCTTATTACTACTCCAGCGTTACGAGTTATTGCAGGGTTGTAATATTCTTTAAATAGTAGTAGTAGTAGAAGTTGTAGTAGTAGTAGTAGTAATAGCAGCAGCAGCAGCAGAAGCACTAGTAGCAGTAGTAGTAGTAGCAGCAGCAGCAGTACTAGTAGTAGTAGCAGCAGTACTGGTAGGTGTTGTAGTACTAGTAGCAGTAGTAGAAGCGGCAGCAGAAGCAATAATAGTCGTCACAGCAGTATTAGCACTATAGTAGTGGTGGTAGTGGCAGTTGTGGTAATAGTTATAGTAGTAATAGCAGTAGCTGAATATTCAGTAATAATAGTAATAGCCGTAGTAGTGGTAATATTAGTAGTAGCAATAGTAGTGGTTGATGTAAAGGTAGTAGAAGCAGTGGTTAAAGTAGTGGTAGTAGTAGTAGTAGTGGTGGTGGTGGTAGTAGAAGTAGTAGTGGCAGTAGTAGTAGAAGTAGTAGTAGTAGTAGTAGTAGTAGTAGTAGTAGTGGTAGTAGAAGTAGAAGTAGCGGTAGAAAAGTATTATTGAAAGTGGACATAGTAATGTTAATAGCAGTTGCAGTAGAATAAAGACAAAATATGGCAGAATCCTCTTTGTTAGTTAGTTAAGAACATTTACGCATAAAGTTATCAATTTTCTTTTCACGACACTGAATTAAACCTGACACCAAGACACGAACCTTATTGGCGTCTCCGTATATGGCAGTTTCATCCATGTCCAGGATGGAAGCAACGGATCCCAGCATCTGCAGGATGAAGGGCTTACGGTGAAGGATATAGAGCTGCTTCACTATGAACTCTATCACAGTCACCACCATCTTGTTGCTCTGGTAGTTGCTGTATATTCGTAAAATTGTTGGCATGATGTGTAGATACCTGAGATAAAGATAGGCGGTTATCAGGCTTCAAGGTATACCAGTAGTAAAAAAAAATTTCATACAAAATTTAGATATTTGATTTTAGCATCTGTAATCCAGTCAAACCCCTCAAGGAAGGTTCTTTGATTATAATAATAATAATAATAATAATAATAATAATAATAATAATAATAAGAATAAGAATAATAAGAATAATATTAATCCAGTCAAAATCCTCAAGGAAGGTTCTTTGATTATAATAATAATAATTATAATAATAATAATAATAATAATAATAATAATAATAATAATAATAATAATAATCCAGTCAAACCCCTCAAGGAAGGTTCCTTGATAATAATAATAATAATAAAAATAATAATAATAATAATAATAATAATAATAATAATAATCCAGTCAAACACTGACTGAAACAATATTCATAATTGTTTTATATTTTTCTTCAGTATCTGGAAATATTTAAATCTTTTCGCCAAGAAGTTTGAGATTACGAACTTTTCAAGATTATAAATTTATAATTATGTACAGTATACACAGATTATTATAATAATAAAAGCGCTAAACCCGTATAGGTTATACTGCACAGTATTGTATGAGTGAAAGAGATTAAAATACACTAGAATTATATAAAATTTGGTGAATATATAAAGAAAAGGGAGGACAGCTCAGGAGTGTATTAAGAGTTATTGTTACACCTTTTACATAAGTCTCATATTTATATTATGTATCAGTCTTATTTTTTAAACACAGAGGTCATCTCCGTCAGAGGTCAAGTGACACGAAAAAAGAAGAAACACTTTCGTCGTCTTACATTCAATCATTGTACTATACTATACTTCTCACTTCCAGGACTCAAGTCCGGCTAACTAGTTTCCTTGAATCCCTTCATAAATGTTATCCTGTTCGCACTCAAACGGCACGTCACATCATATACAACACTCTCACACATAGTTATCGGTGTCCACACCTCCTCCCGCCAACCATTCCAAGTATGACACCTTCTCCTTGTTCCCTTCACTCCAGATTTACATAACTTGGTCATCCTACAATTTATTATTCACTCATATTTAAATATCTAAACCACTTTACCTTCCCCTTCCTCAGCCCTCTGAGTAACAACACTCTTGATAACTCCACATCTTCTAATACCCAATCTCCGACTTCTCTGCATAATATTCATACAACACATAGCCTTCAAACACGACGTCTCCGCTGCCTCCGGTCTTCTTTCTGCAGTGTTTAAAACCCCTGACTCATACCCATACAACAGTATTCTTAACGCTCTACTTTGGCACATTTACTTTTTGCTTCTATGGATAAATTTCTTTGTCTCCGCGGATGCCTCAGTGAACCTCTTCTCTTTTCCCCTCGTCAATTCTATGGTTCGCCTCATCTTATATACTCCCTCCACTCTGATATTCAGTCTCTCACTGCCTAGATCTTTTGTTACTCTCATCTTCTTGCTCTTCCCTACATTCACTTTTAATTTCCTTCTATTACATATCATACGAGATTCCTCCACCAAAGTGCAACATCTCGAAATTTCCCAAAAGGAAGTTTATTATTGACAAAAAGTAACTGTGACAACTGGAAAATAGTCCCCCTCTCCTGCATATCCTAGCCTAAGCCTCACTATTAGCATAAAAATACCTTATTGCTATCAGTAGCTTGCCATCCAGTCAAATATCTTTTCTAAACTCATTAATGTTCCCCAAATTTCTTTACCTTTATCTTAGTATTAGTCACTTACATTTTTCAGCATAAAAACTTGGTCTACACATCCGATACCCTTCCTATATCCTGTTAGTTTTTCTGTAATCGTAGTTTTTGTCTTACTCTAAATTCTGACAATCTTAAGGGGCTCCACCCTCTTTCATAAAGTACTGAACCATTACAAAGCTATGTGGAATATTTTTTTTATAATTTTCCTAAATGTAGAGTATATAAATGTAATTAGATGTGATGTGTGTGAAATTGTGACACTGAGTGGAACTTTTAGAAAATTCGAGGAAGAGGGAAACCAGCGTCGCGGAGAAATACACAGGGGGAGACGCCATATTTGAGTAATCTGGGAACACTGTTGTGACTATTGCGGAAGGTAATCGGGTGTCATTGAGGCCAATTTTAGGAGTATCGGCCTCGATCCACAGTAAAAAGATAATGAAAAGTCCCCCACAGCAGAATTTGACTAAATTTTCGGTGAAAACACCATAACAGAGTGGTATGAATGAAAAAATGGAGGACGCTGGGGCTTCCCTGGTGCACACCATAGATAAGTAACGCTTACCCGTAAATTACAGTAGTTTAACGTTAGCCTCCGTAATTTCTAGGTGTTAGGGCAGCGTTAGGGTGTGTTTCACCACTAATATTGGTGGTGAGTGCTAATATTAAAAATTTTCTTTTTAATAAGATGGACGAGTTGAGATTAGTTGCTGAATGTCACATTCAGGGTTTTAAATTATTCCAAGTAGATAGAAGTATCGGCAAGGGGGGTGGGGTGGCACTGTATGTCCGAGATCGCTTGAACTGTTGCATAAAAACGGGTATAAAGTCTGAAATAACACATACAGAGTTCGTCTGGATAGAATTTTCAGAGGGGCATAAAAAATTGATTTTAGGCGTGATATACCGTCCCCCAAACTTAGATAGGGACCAAGAAAGACTACTATGGGAGGAAATTGCCACAAGGCACGATAACGTAGTAATTCTAGGGAACTTTAACTTTAGTCAAATTGATTGGAATTTCTTGACTGGGAATTTAGAATCTAACGACTTTTTAGAAGTAGTTCAGGATTGTTTTTTGAAGCAGTTTGTGACAGAACCTACAAGGGGAAATAACCTACTTGACTTGGTTCTAGCAAAGAAGGAAACCCTTGTAAATAATTTAGAAATTACAGAGGAACTCGGCACAAGCGACCACAAATCAATTACCTTTAACATTGAATGGAAGTATGATAGTAGGGATAATTCAGTAACGGTCCCAGATTTTCTCTTAGCAGATTACAATGGACTTAGAGAACACTTATCATCTGTGGACTGGGGTAACGAAGAGAGCTATCAATATGACAGTTTTCTTAACACTATACAGGCTGCCCAAAGAACATTTATCCCGTATAAAGAAATTAGATCAAATAGAAATGACCCTAAATGGATGAATAATAGGCTCAAATATCTTTTAGGGCAGAAGAAAGGAATTTATAGGCGAATCAAAAGAGGTGAGGGTCATCTTATGAATCAGTATACTGTCATTAAGAGGGACGTTAAAAAGGGGATCAGAAAAGCTAAACGGGACTACGAAATTAAAGTTGCTAGGGATTCAAAAACTAACCCAAAAAGTTTTTTCCAGGTTTATAGAACGAAAGTTAGAGATAAGATAGGTCCTTTTAAAAATAACTCTGGGAATCTTACTGACAAGGAGAATGAAATGTGCTTCATGTTTAATAATTATTTTCTCTCGGTTTTCACTCAGGAAGACACTAACAATGTCCCAATGGTTGCTTTGTTTGGAGTGGCTGATGAAGATAATTTATGTAAGATCACAGTCACTAGCGAAATGGTTATCAAACAGATAGACCGATTGAAGCAAAATAAATCCCCGGGTCCTGAACCATTGACTAATATTTTTAATTTATCTCTTCAAATAGGTGTAGTGTCTGATATGTGGAAGATGGCCAATGTAATTCCTATTTTTAAAGCAGGTGACAAATCGTTACCCTCAAATTACCGCTCAATAAGCCTAACCTCAATTGTTGGTAAATTACTAAAGTCAATTATAGCTGATATCATAAGAAGCCATATTGATAAGCATAATTTTATTAATGATACTCAGCATGGATTCACGAGGGGCCGTTCCTGTCTAATTAATTTATTAACCTTTTTCAGTAAAGCTTTTGAGGCTGTTGATCATGATAAAGAATTCGATATTGTTTATTTAGATTTTAGTAAGGCTTTTGATAGAGTACCACATCAGAGACTGTTAAAGAAAGTGGCAGCTCATGGCATTGGGGAAAAAGTGTTGTCATGGATCGAGTCATGGCTCACGAACAGGAAGCAGAGAGTGTGCATTAATGGGTTAAATCCAAATGGGGATCTGTAACAAGTGGCGTTCCACAGGGATCAGTCTTAGGCCCGTTGTTGTTTATCATATATATCAATGACCTTGATGAGGGAATTACTAGTGATATGAGCAAATTCGCCGATGACACGAAGATAGGTAGGATAATTGATTCAAACGTAGATGTCAGGGAACTTCAGGAGGATTTACACAAACTCAATTCCTGGTCAGAAAAGTGGCAGATGCAGTTCAATGTAGATAAATGCAAGGTTCTGAAGTTCGGGAGTGTTCATTACCCAAGCCCTTATAAGTTAAATTACGTAGAACTTTGCCATACAGATTGCGAAAAGGACTTGGGGGTTATGGTAAGCAGCAACCTTAAACCAAGACAGCAATGCCTAATCGTACGTAATAAGGCAAAGAGATTACTGGGATTTATATCAAGAAGTGTAAGCAAGAGAAATCCAGCGGTTATATTACAGCTTTATACATCGTTAGTAAGGCCTCACCTAGATTACGCAGCTCAGTTTTGGTCTCCATGTTACAGAATGGATATTAATTCGTTAGAAAACATTCAGCGTAGAATGACTAAATTAATACATAGCATTAGAAATCTTCCTTATGAAGAAAGATTGAAGACCCTAAAATTACATTCACTTGTAAGACGAAGAATGAGGGGAGACATGATCGAGGCATACAAATGGAAAATGGGTATTAACAAAGGGGATATAAATAAGATATTGAGGATATCTCTCCAAGAGAGAACCCGCAATAATGGATTCAAATTAGATAAGTTTAGATTTAGAAAGGATACAGGAAAGTATTGGTTTGGAAATAGGGTAGTTGATGAGTGGAACAGTCTGCCTAGTAGGGTTATCTAAGCTAGGACCTTGGGTAGTTTCAAATTTAGGTTGGCTAAATTCATGAGTGAGAGGGGTTGGATTTGAGGGGGACTCGCACATGAGTAAATATAATTATCAAAGCTTATTTCTTGGGTAGTATTGAAAATTGGGATGAGCAAAATTTTCTGTTAGTGGGATGGATTGTGAAGGACCTGCCTAGTATGGGCCAACAGGCCTGCTGCAGTGTTCCTCCTTTCTTATGTTCTTATTAATTTGTATAATATATTTTTTTCACCATATGCTGGTATAATGCTAATAATATAAGTAGTGGACTCAACATCTTATTCGTTCAGGTCACAAAATAATGTATACAGTCAACTATTTTATAATTTATCAGAGTTACTGGTATTAATTATATATATCTTCAGTATTCATAGTCCCGACTTTACTTGTGGTTGGGAAAAAGAGTGTGTGGGTCTCGAAGGAGAGGCTTGCTGCAGCCTAGTGTATCTTAAATCCCACCGAGCTCTGAGGTACAACTAACATTGGTAAGTTCAATAAATTGTTTCTTAGATGTAACCCCCCTTAAATTGTGTGGATTAAATATTTCAGGAATGTACCTGTGAATCTCATCCCCATAAATTCCCACCGCTATATTCCCCAATGTATCGCTGTAGACTAAAGCATTTCATCCCTCCATGGAAGCTGTGTACATTTAATAACACATACCTGAAAATCCCTCCCAAGAAGCTCGTTACTAGTAATTTCTTCCTTAAATCACTTGCAAAGGCAACTGCTCAATAAGAAATTTCTCTCTTAACTATTAATTCTAATATATCACAAATTATATTGACTGATGGATGTAAGCAGGAGTCTACTGGCCGGACTGCATCTGTTCTTCTTATCAGTGTTCCTAGTTAAGAACGATATGAGCTTTGTTAAGTTAGTCATAAGAATTAACAACTGGGCGTCTACACTGCAAACTGAATTGTTTGCCATCCTGATGGCACTAAAGTTAACTTATGACACTGAGCTTGACTCAATGATTATCTCTGATTCTGTCATCACTGAAGACTCTTGATTCACATAATAACAAACAAACAAACAAATTTTATTTCATTGCAGGTTACATGGGTATTGGAAGTTACAATGTAAATTGAGTGCAAGGAGAGCCACTGACATGCCATGGCATTAGGGGCAGCTTATTCTAGTCCTTAAAAACTAGGTACTTAATATTAGAGAAATTTATTGAGTTTATTCTAGTTAAAAATTATTTTCAAAATTACAATATGATGAAATTTTACTGTTTAAATTATTATATAATGATATTAGATCTTAGATTGTTACAGGTGTTAAGATTCTTGAATGATAATATGGAATTGAGATTATCTTAAGGAAAATAACATTGAGCATTTTTGACATTAACTTATAATATGAGTAGGGGGTAACATAATAGTAACATATTATTAAAAATTGAGATTATCGTATAGGAAAGTAACAATGAGCATTTTTCAAAGTAGTTTATAGCATGATCATTTAGGTTTGGGTGAGTAGGTGGTTTTGAGTTGAGTCTTAAATTGATTTTCAGACAAGATTATCTTAATATTTACTGGTAATGAATTCCAGATTCTGGGGCCCTTTATGTGCATAGAATTTTTACATAGGTTGATATGAACACGGGGTATATCAAAAAGTGATCTGTGTCGTGTGTTGTGGTCATGGGTCCTATTAAAGTTGGTGAGGAGAGTTTTGAGCAGAGGGTTTATATTAGAGTGTAAAGTTTTATATATGTAGTAGGCACAAGAGTAAGTATGAATGTTCTTTACGGTGAGTAGTTTGAGACTTTTGAATATTGGTGGAGTATGCTGTCTAGAGTGGGATTTTGTTATCATTCTGACTGCGGCCTTTTGTTGTGTTATGAGTGGTCTAAGGTGATTTAACGTTGTTGATCCCCATGCACAGATTCCATAGGTGAGATACGGGTAGATAAGTGAATGATAGAGTGCAAGGAGAGCTGATTGAGGTACATAATAGCGTATCTTTGATAATATGCCTACTGTCTTCGAGATTTTCTTGGAAATTTGTTGTATATGTGTTTGGAATTTAAGGCTACTGTCAAGGTGGATTCCTAGGAATTTTCCCTCTGTGAGTCTTGTGATGGGTGTACCATTAAGTGTTATGTTAAGTGGAACATTTGTGACTTTGCTTCCAAACTGTATGAAGTAGGTCTTGTCAGTATTGAGAGTAAGCTTGTTAGTCGTCATCCATGTTGATATTTTCTGTAATTCGGCATTAACAGTGTTGGCCAGTATAACTGGATTTGGGTCAGAGAAGACATATGTTGTGTCATCTGCAAATAAAATGGGTTTGAGTAGTTGTGATGCATTCGGTAGGTCATTTATGTAAATGAGGAATAGGAGTGGCCCCAGGACACTTCCTTGAGGACTCCGACTGTAATTTGTTGTGTGGAAGAGTTCGCTCCATTTGTGTACACGTATTGGCTTCTGTTGGTGAGGTATGACTTTAGGTAGTTGAGTGGGTGCCCCCTTATACCATAGTGTGCTAATTTTGTGAGCAGTAAATCATGGTCGACTGTATCAAAAGCTTTGCGTAGATCAATGAAGATTCCCAGTGGGACTTCTTTTTTCTCAAGTGCTGTATATATTAACTCCAACATGTGCATAATAGCATCGTTTGTGCTCTTGTTTGTCCTGAATCCAAATTGACAGGTGTTGAGTACATTGTGTAAGACGAGGTAGGAATAGATTTGTCTATGAATTAATTTTTCGAAGATTTTAGAAAGCAATGGTAAATTAGAAATTGGTCTATAATTATTCAGGTCTGTTTGATCACCTCCGTGGCTGTAATGAAGTGTTACTTTGTACACATAAAAAGAGGTAAACATAAGTTTGTGTGACTGACTGACTTGACTGACTGACTTACTTACTGACTGAATGACTTGACTGACTTACTGACTGAATGAATTGACTGACTTAATGACTTGACTGACTTACTGACTGAATGACTTGATTGACTTACTGACTGAATGACTTGATTGACTTACTGACTGAATGACTTGACTGACTTACTGACTGAATGACTTGACTGACTTACTGAATGACTTGACTGACTTACTGAATGACTTGACTGACTTACTGAATGACTTGACTGACTTACTGAATGACTTGACTGATTTACTGAATGACTTAAAGTTAGACACTCAGTACAATCATCAACTTCAGTTCCAGAACCTCTACTATCCACCTCATCCCAGTAGGGCCAGGGCATAACTCTCCACTCTCTTCACAATCATCCACAAACACCAGCACCCACAATTTAAGGTAAATACTATTATTTCTGTTACATTTGTAGTCTTAAGCAGTAAAAACAACATAATACATCACGATAATGAACTACAATTACATATTCACTTTTATTTTTGTAAGATCTGTTGGTCTAAAAAAAACTTGTTTGGCTTTTTGGGGACTCCTAGGAACGTAACCCTATTTTCCCAATAAGTTCTTTTAATTATATAACACAAAATTACCTAACACGACATTTTCAGGAACGTATCTATCTTGCTAAATGATGATCTACTGTAGTATATGTACATTGCACCTTACTTTGGTCTCACAGGCCACATAAGTTACGTAAAAAAATAAAATACTGAAAAAAACAAGAAATCAATGAATGGAAGTAAACAAAAGTTTACTGAGTGAGCGGCATTCGCCGCTGTTGCCATACACAGCTCATTTTCTGCCAACTTTATGCCTCCATATCTCGGTAAGTACTGATCGCAAATTTTTTTTTTTTTAGGATAAAAACAATCAGAAAAATAAACTTAACATTTTGATAAGAATTTTTTTTTTTTTTTTAATATTTTGCGACAACAGGAGAGCACTCAGGATTAGGGGTTGTGACAGTCAAAGGGTTAAGGAATGGAGAGAGATGTTGAGATTAGAGAGACCAGAAATGTAGGGAAGGCAGAGAACAGGAGAGTTCCCAGGAGTAGAGAGTTTGGGAGAGAAGAAAGTCTGTTTAGCACATGAGAAGGCAGAGTCTATGAAATGGGAAGGGTAGCCAAGACAGGAAAATGAATTATGAAGAGTGGAAATTTCTACTTCAAGGAACTGAGGGTCAAAAATGTGGAGAGCATAGAGAAAGAGGTAGATAAGAACACTTTTCTTGACAGAGGAAGCATAAGAAAAGTAGTGAATATACATGCCACTGTGCATAGGCTTGTGGTACACAGAAAAGGCAAAACCTGTAACTGAGCGGTGGACATTAACATCAAGGAAAGGAAGCAAGGAATTAGATTCCCATTCAGCTTTAAACTTAATGGAAGGGGCAAGATTATTAAGAGCATCAAGAAATGGATGGAAGAGACTAAGAGTCATGAGGCCAAAGAGCAAAGATGCCATTTACATAGTGGAGCCAGAGTGAAGGGCGCACATCAGTAGTAGGAAGAACAATCTCGAAGTATTCCATGTGTTCTTGTCCCTACCCTCTGTGGGCTGCTAGCTCCCTTGCAGTGCTCCTCTTTCTTAGTATATGACTGACATCAACCTTCCACCTCTGGTACTGGGCCATCTCGTTTATGTTCATTGTACCACAGCAAAAGAGGAAACTCACATTTTCCCATGTCTCAAAGAATAAGTAAGTTTATTTAGGTATACACAAATATAGTTACATAGATTATCATACATAGCAGCATATGTGTAGAGAACCTAGGATAACCCAAAAAAGTCAGTGACTTATTTCCATGTGGGTGGTGGGGAAGACAGAATGGTTGGTGGTGAAGGTGGTGTGGGTGGTGGGAAAGATAGCATGGTTAGAGGGGTAGACAGTATGGGTAATGAGTAATGTTACAATTGGTATGGATAATATACATGCGGCAGAAGGTGGTGGTGGTAGTGTAATGCGTCATGTGGCACCAGCAGCACCCCCAGACTGATAGCCATGCTGCTGACTCGGCATATCCACAACAAAGGCCACCTTCAACCACCCACACACCACAACAACCTCCACAACCACAACAACCCACCCACAAAAATGCAGACACTCGTTTTATGTGTGCATAACACCATGTTTCAAAGAGTCCTACAACCTGCAGCACTTTTAGGAACGTGTCCAGTGATTCTATATTCTATATACAGGTCGGCCATCACTAATCCGGCAATCAGTCATCCAGTTCCCTCAGTAATCCGGCACTAATTTTGGCAAGCATAATTTCAAATTTCTGGGGTCACCACACTGCTGCTACTGTTTGGTGGCGCTACTTGCTGCATAAGTCATTTCAATTTCTTTTTCTCCATTTATTGTTATAACCTGCTCACTTTTAGCCCTAGCCATGGTTCCAATTAATGAAAATGCTTCTCATTGTGTAAAGCACCTACACCACTGTTGGTTGCTATGAGCTAATGAGTCTGGTGATGTGGGGGTATATGCTTAATTATTAAGCTAATATCGATCGCTAGCGCACTCAGCTCACACTCTGAGGTCCGGAAATTGAATCTCCTCCGGTACGGCTGAAAAACATTAGGGACATGTTTCCATAAGACACCTGCTGTCCCTGTCCCTGTTCACCCAGCCTGCAACTGCTAAATAAGCCACCATGGGTCCAAAGAAAGCTCCTAGTGCCAGCCCTTTGGTAAAGAATGTCAGAAATACGGTAGAACTGAAGGAGATCATTACACAATGGACTGATGTGCAAGGCTTTATGGATGAATATCACCCTAACAAAGCTGTTGCAGGCCGTGCTGGCAACATGTACAATGACAATGTGGTGTCCCATTTCAGGGATGTTTTAAAGAAATGCCAGACACAGAGCTCCCTGGACAGATTTTTGGTTAGAGAGGGGTCCAGTGACTCTCAACCTGGTCCTAGTGGCATTAAAAGAAAAAGGCCAGTAACCCCAGAAAAGAACTTGGTACCTGGTGTGTTAATGGAAGGGGATTTCCCTTCCAAACACTAGCATATTACTCCTTCCTCTCCCCTCCTTCCTTCTTCCACACATCAACAACTCTTCAATATAGGTAAGTGTGAAGTTAATACACTGTTGTATGTATTAGTTGTAATTTATATATACATGTACTGTGTAAGTTAATGTGTAAAAAATATTTATTTTAATACTTTTGGGTGTCTGAAATGGATTAATTGAATTTCCATTATTTCTTATGGGGAAAATAGATTCGGATTACGATGTTTTCGGTTAATGATAAGCCCTCTGGAACGGATTAATAGCGTAATCTGGGGGTCCACTGTATTTCTATAAAAAATAATTTTGTCTTTTTTTCAAAATATTCGGGGCACTGGGCGAGCAAACGTATATATACGTTTGGACTGTTTAAGGGTTAAATCTCTCAAACCAGCCTTTGCTGGCCTTAAATTCACTAAGTTCAGCACTAGTTCCAGGCATTTTCTTTACGAGATCATCATGCAACTGCCTTGCCTTTTCACAAATAATCGACTGCATGACACTATCTCCTGCTAACTGTTTTTGGTTGATCCATACCATCAACAAAGTCTCCACATCTTCGAGAATTTGCGATCTCTGTTTTGTGATCATATTTGCACCTTTCACAACAACAGCTTCCTTGATTTCCTTTTTCTTGGCCACGATGGAAGTGATGGTTGTATGGGGTTTCTTATACAACCTGGAAAGCTCTGCCACACGTACTCCACTTTCATATTTTGCAATGATGTCTTTCTTGAATTCTATAGTGTTTCTCACCTTCTTTACCAAAGGGATGGCACTAGGAGCTTTCTTCGGTCCCATGGTGGCTTATTTAGCAGTTACAAGCACTAAAATGAATGGAATATTACGAAATGTATCGTATGAATACATGGGATCATCCTCACTGGCTGGTAAGCAATGGCACACAGACTGTAAATGGTGTGTGGGGCCGTCGGGCCGCCACTCGGACACACTCGGGACGAATGACTATTACTGAGTTAAATGACGATCACCGAGCCAATATTTTGACAAATAAACATTACTATTACCGAATATTACAAAATCCAGGGGTCCACTGTAACTGTATTTATTGTTTGTTGGAGTATCTTATTGAAACTTGGGCAATGTACGATAGAAAGATGCTTCTTAACGTACGTACACCAAAAATGAAAAAAAGGGCAATAAATATCAGAGTTCACTTGTCAGTCATTAGCTGCCCCTTTGCGGTATATTTTTGTATGGTTTCTATGGTTGTATTCTCGTTTTTGTGGTCTCATTTGATAGAATGGAATATTACAGAAACATAATATGATTTTGACTGGTTTCAAGACGAAAAGTACCTTGAAATTGAGCTCAAAGTAGCGGAAATGTTCGATTCTTTGGCGATGTTCAAGAGTAAACAAATGAAGTCACCATTCAATACGTGTTCAACTGGCTGGTCTAATAGTCAGTCACAAACGGGTTAACATTATTTATACAATTATTACAATAATGCAGTAGTCTGGATCTTGTCAGATCCAAGAAATAAGGGAACCATTGACTGGATTCAAAACTGGTATCCGAGTCCGGATTCAATAAGCGGACAGAGTTTTAGGGGACCTTATCAAACACCCAAACAATAACAGTAAGAATAACTTTTACGAGGTAAGATTGTCCAAACACTTACACATGCAAATAAAATAGATACGATACAAATAGACGGATCACCACTTCAGGGAACCTATTAGTAGAATATACAGTAAAGCAACCAACAAAATCAATCATGAAACCCTGTGTAGTATGCAAACTAACAAGCAAACGTTCCTCTGCATGGATTACATGCAACTTTTGTGGTAAATGCTGCCACGCCCCTTGTGTACACATTCAAGACTCTACCACCCGAGATATTAAACAAGGGAAGTGTTTTTGAGTATGTCCAAATGAGACCGAACTGTGGAATAAAATCACATCGATATTAAAGGATGACAACACCAAATCGGACTTCATAAAAAACATGACAGCTTTCTATAACAGTTGGGAAAGTAAAAAATCAGGGCCAGATGGTGCTACCGCCCCTGGTACAGATGTTGAAATGGTAGCCAGTAAATTTAAGAATGGAGAAATAAATGATGGTGACCTGAAGAGGGACAGTAGCTCTAGTGAAATAAATGATGGGGAAACAGGTGTAGACAAGGACACACACAAAATAGTGTTACAAACTAGCAATAACACGGTAGATAGTAAACAAGGGGATGCCCAGGGAAATACTGAAGATAAATTACCGGAAACAGTTGAAGGCAATAGTAACGAAGACAGACATGAGACAGGAACACACCCACCAATGGGGAACACAGTCACAAAAAACCAGGGCAAACGGAAACCAGGCCTATGTGAATATTATGCACTTGGTATCTGCAGGCATGGAAAATCTGGGAAATCAGATGGGACATGCAATTATGATCACCCAAGAAAATGCCGTTCCCATATGAAAACAGGCAAATGCAACCTCCCGTCCTGTAAGTTTTTCCACCCTGAAATGTGCCACACATCAATTCAGGAAAGACAGTGCTATAACTTATATTGCCAGGCATACCACCTAAAGGGTACGAGGCGACACAGAACATCCAAACCATGGCAAAATCAGGGTAGCCACAGCCACTCCGAAGACAGAGGTTTTTTAGTGCCAGGAAGGAAAAAAAGCTGGCAGGAAATGACAGAAATAGTACACCAACTGCAATCATTTCTGGAGTGGAATCACAGTCAGTGGCCTCCACTCCATTACAACAGATATTAGAGCCAGGAAAAAAAAAGAATCCCCCATACCACCAATACAACTACAGTCATCCCTCGGTTTTCGGTTTTAATCCGTTCCAGATGGATCGGCTAAAACCAAAATCGGCGAAAACCAAAACTATTTTCCCCATAAGAAATAATGGAAATTCAATTAATCCGTTTCAGAAACCCAGAAGTTTGGAAAAAAAAAAATTTGGGGGCCTTAAAGATAGATTTACATGCACAAATGAATGAAATGAATGTGGCACTTACCCTTACTGAAGACTGATGGTGTTGGATGGAAGAGAGATAGGAGGGAGAGGGTAGAAACCCTACTTTTGGAAGGGGAATCCCCCTCCATAAGGACTCTAGGTAACAAGTCCTCATCTGGGGTCACTTCCTTCTTTGTCTTTTAATCCCACTAGGACCAGCTTGTGAGTCACTGCACACCTGTGGCACTAAATATCTCTCCAGAGAGCTCTGTATCTGGCGGCTCTTTAAAATGTCCCTAAAATGGGACATGGAATTGTCATTGTAAAAGTAGCCAGCACGGATTGCAACATCTTTGTCAGGGTGATGTTCCTCCACAAATGATTGCACCCTACTCCACATTGCACAAATCTCCTTAATCTCTGAAGAAGGCACCTTACATCTTTCTTCCTCCACTGAAGCAATTTCCTCAGATCTGTTTTGTTGTTGTTGCAGCTCAAGCTCTTGCAGCTCTTCAGTGGTTAGATCTTCATTGTGGTCCTCCACCAACTCTTCCACATCCTCTCCATTCACATCCAACCCCATAGAAGTCCCCAATTCCACAATACTTTCCACAACTTCCATAGGCTCATCAGGGTTAGCTCAAATCCTTCAAAATCCCTCTCTAGTACACAATCTGGCCACAACTTTCTCCAAGCAGAGTTCATCGTCCTGGAGGTCACTCCCTGCCAAGCTTTATCTATAAGGCCTATGCAATGGAAGATATCGAAGTGACCCTTCCAGAACTCTTTTAGGGGCAATCTAGTGTCTGAGGTTACATCAAAGCACCTTTGAAACATTGCTTTGGTGTACAGTTTTTAAAGTTTGCAATGACCTGCTGGTCCATGGGCTGGAGGAGAGGAGTGGTGTTAGGAGGCAAGAACTTCACTTTACAAATTTGAAATCCTTAGACATTTGGTCGTCCAAGTCTTGAGGATGACCAGGAGCATTGTCCATTACCAGGAGGCACTTAAGTGGCAATTTATTGTCCAATAGATATTTCTTCACACTGGGGCCAAACACTTGATTAAACCATTCCAGGAAAATTTCCCTAGTGACCCATGCCTTAGGGTTAGACTTCCAAAACACACACAATTTACTCTTGTCAACACTGTAGTTCCTGAACACTCTGGGATTTTCAGAGTGATACACCAGTAAAGGCTTCACTTTTAAATCCCCACTAGCGTTCCCACATAACATGAGAGTTAGCCTGTCTTTCATAGGCTTGTGTCCTCGCATTGCCTTTTCCTCCTGCATGATGTAGGTCCTCCTTGGCATTTTCTTCCAAAAGAGGCCTGTTTCGTCACAATTAAACACTTGTTGGGGTTTGAAATTTTCAGCCTCTACATATTTTTTAAAGTCGCGCACAAATTTTTCAGCCCCTTGTTTATCTGAACTGGCACCCTCACCATGCCTTACAACACTGTGTATGCCAGTTCGCTTCTTAAATTTTTCGAACCAGCCTTTGCTGGCCTTAAATTTATCAACATCACTGGTTCCAGGCATTTTCTTGACAAGATCGGCATGCAACTGCCTTGCTTTTTCACGTATGATGGATTGCACAACACTATCACCCACTAGCAGTTTTTGGTTTATCCATAGCAACAACAATTTCTCCATATTTTCAATTGTTTGTGATCTCTGTTTCGTTATTGTATTCACCCCTTTCGCAACATTAGCTTCAGTGATTGCTTTTCTCTTATACACAATGGAACCGATGGTTGTTGGGGCTTTCTTGTATATCCTGGCGAGCTCGGCGATACATACACCACTATCATATTTTTCTATTATTTCTTTCTTCAGTTCTATGGTGTTCCTCACTTTCTTTACCAAAGAAGTGGCACTAGGAGCTTTCTTTGGGCCCATGGTAGCTTATTTAGTAGTCACACACAATAATCAAGGCCCAAAAACAATGAATTGTTAATAAATGTTTTGTATAAACTCCTGGGGTGATGTTCACTCAAGCGTAAACAATTCTAGACTGCGTGACAATGTGCGTCGGAGGTGCGTGGGTGGTGGCCTACGGCCTTTGTATGTGCACGGCACTCGTGGACAGGTTCCGGACCGAGCATGAAAATGGAGGGAATCACACGAAAACAGAGGTCAATTTTCCACAAAAAAAACTGCACGAAAACTTAAACACACGAAAACAGAGATACACGAAAACAGAGGGATGACTGTGTACAGGGTCTAAAGCCAGCAACAAACAACAAGGTACCTTACATTCGTGGACTGCTTACTGAGTCAAATGCTATGTTTGCAGCTTTCACAGAGACCCACATAAGAGATCACTTGGACAATGAAATATGGATCCCGGGCTACAACCTATACTTATATGTTCAGAACTACTAAATGTCTCAAATGATTTAGTTGAAGTATTAGCAATAAAGGTCGAGAATCAAAACCTGGTCATCGTGCTTGTCTACAAGCCACCGGATGCAACGTCCCAACAATTCCAGGAACAGCTTCTGAAAATTGACCACTGCCTGGAAAATCTTCCAGCTCCTGCCCCCAACTTCTTGCTACTGGGGGATTTCAACCTAAGGCACCTAAAATGGAGGAACATTGCAAACAATGTGGTAGCAGAGATAACACCAGGAGGCAGCTCAGATGAAAACTCGCACACGCATGAACTTTTAAATCTCTACACCAAATTCACCTTAAACCAGCAAGTAGTAGAGCCCACAAGATTATAGAATACGCTGGACCTCATCTTCACCAACAATGATGATCTGATACGAAATGTCATCATATCAAAAACAATATACTCAGATCACAACATAATAGAGGTCCAGACATGCATGCGGGGAGCCCCAGATCAACAAAATGTGATCAGCCCGAGGAGCCTTCTCCAAATTCAACTTCAAAACCAAAAACATAAGGTGGGACCAAGTAAACCAAGTCCTAAATGATATAAACTGGGAAGACTGCCTAAGCATCATGGATCCTAACCTATGTCTGGAACAAATTAACTCTGTGGCACTTGAAGTTTGCTCAAGGCAAATTCCCTTAAGGAAAAGGAGGGAAGATGCAAACTAAAAAGAGAGGCGCTCCCTATACAGGCGAAGGCAAAGAATAACGGAGCAGCTACAGCAGACCAATATATCTGAAATACGAAGGAGACACTAGTCAGAGAAATAGCAAACATCGAATTATAACTAAAGGAATCTTACAGGAATCAAGAAACACGGAAGAACAAAAGCCATAAATGAAATTGAAAGAAACCCAAAGTATTTCTTTTCTTATGCAAAATCAAAGTCGAGAACAACAACCAGTATTGGGTCCCTACTTAAACGGGATGGGTCCTACACAGATGACAGTAAGGAAATGAGTGAGTTACTTAAGTCCCAGTATGACTCAGTTTTTAGCGAGCCGCTAACCAGACTGAAAATCGAACACCTAAATGATTTTTTATGAGAGTGCCACAGAACTTGACAGAAGCATACCTATCTGACCTCACCCCGACGCCAAATGACTTCGAAAAGGCAATAAATGACATGCCCATGCACTCCGCTCCAGGCCCAGACTCGTGGAACTCCATGTTCATCAAGAACTGCAAGAAGCCCCTATCACGTGCTTTTAACATCCTATGGAGAGGGAGCATGGACACTGGGGTCATCCCGCAGTTACTAAAAACAACAGACATAGCCCCACTCCACAAAGGGGGCAGTAAAGCAATAGCAAAGAACTACAGACCAATAGCGCTAACGTCCCATATCATAAAAATCTTTGAAAGGGTTTTAAGAAGCAAGATCGCCACTCATCTTGATACCCATCAATTGCACAACCCAGGGCAGCATGGGTTTAGAGCAGGCCGCTCCTGTCTGTCCCAACTACTGGACCACTACGACAAGGTCCTGGATGCTCTAGAAGACAAACAGAATGCAGATGTTATATACACAGACTTTGCAAAAGCCTTTGACAAGTGTGACCATGGTGTAATAACACACAAAATGCATGATAAAGGAATAACAGGAAAAGTTGGTAGATGGATCTATAATTTCCTAACAAGTAGAACACAAAGAGTAGTAGTCAACAGAGTAAAGTCTGAGGCAGCTACTGTGAAAAGCTCTGTTCCACAAGGCACAGTACTGCTCCCATCCTGTTCCTCATCCTCATATCGGACATAGACAGGGATATAAGCCACAGTGCCGTGTCTTCCTTTGCAGATGACACCCGAATCTGTATGACAGTGTCCACCGTTGAAGACACGGCTAGACTCCAAACAGACATAAACCAAATCTTTAAATGGGCTGCAGAAAACAATGTGAAGTTCAATGATGAGAAATTTCAATTACTCAGATACGGAAAACGTGAAGAAATTAAAATCTCATCGGAGTACAAAACTAATTCCAACCACACAATAGAGCGAAAAACTAATGTCAAAGACCTGGGAGTGATCATGTCAGAGGATCTCACCTTCAAGGACCATAACACCGTAGCAATTGCATCTGCTAGAAAAATGACAGGATGGATAATGAGAACCTTCAAAACCAGGGATGCCAAGCCCATGTTGACACTTTACAGATCGCTTGTTCTATCTAGGCTGGAATATTGCTGCACACTAACTGCACCTTTCAAGGCGGGTGAAATTGCTGACCTTGAAAATGTGCAGAGAACCTTCATGGCACGCATAACTGCGATAAACCACCTCAATTACTGGGAACGCTTGAAGTTCCTAAACCTGTACTCTCTAGAACGCAGGCGGGAGATATACATTATTATATACACATGGAAAATTCTCAAAGGATTAGTACCAAACTGGCACACGAACATCACTCCCTACGAAAGCAAAAGACTCGACAGGCGATGTATCATCCCCCCAATGAAGATCAGTGGTGCCACTAGCACGTTGAGGGACAACACAATAAGTGTCAGGGGTCCAAGATTGTTCAACTGCCTCCCAGCATACATCAGAGGGATTACCAACAAACCCCTGGCTGTCTTCAAGCAGGCACTGGACAGGAACCTAAAGTCGGTACCTGACCAGCCAGGCTGTGGTTCGTACATTGGACTGTGTGCGGCCAGCAGTAACAGCCTGGTTGATCAGGCTCTGGTCCAACATGAGGCCTGGTCACAGACCGGCTGTGGGGTTGACCCCTGGAATTTCTCCAGGTAAACCCAGGTAACTTAAGATAAGATTTTGTTTGGATTTTTAAACCCAGAGGGTTAGCCACCCAGGATAACCCAAGAAACTCAGTGTGTCATCAAGGGACTGTGTCTTATTTCCATTGTTGTCCTCAATCTTGTCCCCCAGGATGCAACCCACACCAGTCCACTAACACCCAGGTACCTACTTGCTTGCTAAATGAACAGGACAACAGGTGTAAGGAAACATCACCAATGTTTCACCTTTGCCGGCCACGGGCCTCCCTTATTCCTAATATATCTTACTTTATTGTAACTGATTTTCACACAGTTGAGTTACTTTGTTGTTTTAAGATTTAAATAATAAGATATTACGAGGAACACAATTAAGTCACTGTGTGTGAGCACCTCACACACTCAACACCTGAGCACCTCACACACTCAACACCTGAGCACCTCACACACTCAACACCTGAGCACCTCACACACTCAACACCTGAGCACCTCACACACTCAACACCTGAGCACCTCACACCACACTCAACACTCTGAGCACCTCACACACTCAACACCTGAGCACCTCACACACTCAACACCTGAGCACCTCACACACTCAACACCTGAGCACCTCACACACTCAACACCTGAGCACCTCACACACTCAACACCTGAGCACCTCACACACTCAACACCTGAGCACCTCACACACTCAACACCTGAGCACCTCACACACTCAACACCTGAGCACCTCACACACTCAACACCTGAGCACCTCACACACTCAACACCTGAGCACCTCACACACTCAACACCTGAGCACCTCACACACTCAATACCTGAGCACCTCACACACTCAATACCTGAGCACCTCACACACTCAACACCTGAGCACCTCACACACTCAACAAGACGACTCGCCTCCGGGTTGGGCACTCATGACTGGCGGCTCATCTACACCGCCTTTGAATGATGGACTCTCCGTACTGCCCGTGGTGTCCCTCACAGCCTGAGACAGTGGAACACTTCCTACTGTGGTGCCCACGTTATCACTCTGCACGGACTGTTCTCCGTGCGGCCCTGCACATGTTTGGGATGCAATCTTTAACCCTACCTCTCCTTCTTAATGGGGAGGGGTTTGATCCTCCAGACCGTCAGGAGATATTGACCTGTACCTGCACATTCTTGCTGGCTTCAGGGCGCCTTAGGGACATGTTATACGCAGTTATTAGTCAAACATCCTTCCACTTTGGTCGAGGTTCCTTCTCGGAGCGTTGGACGGCAGGGCTCGATACGGCGTAAGCTGTCAGTGGCCCTATAAAACCCCAACAACAACACTCAACAAGACACAGACATGATCATGTCTGGCGCCTCGTCGCCTTAATACAATATATTGCATGGCTCAAACTCTCTCTATGTATCATCTAACACATGAATGTTGTATTGTAATAAAGGTTGGTGTCACTCACCTGTGTTAGACACTGTTTATTGTTGACTTCATCACAGCCACCAGGAACAACACAAGTTGTCTTCGTCTTTGTTGGGTTTATAAGTCACTGACAACTTACTCTTTATCGACTCCGGCTTCCCGATGTTCGGCCAACATTTGTTGCTCAAAACTAAGCCAGGAATAATAATAATATCTTCATTTACTACAAGTACATGTACAAGGTATACAGTCCTAGCTGACATCAGTGACATACTCTATATAGAAAGCCACTTGTAATGCTGAGCATTTCCGCAAATTAGGTCAGTTTTGTCCCAGGATGCGACACACAACAACTGACACCTAGGTACCCATTTTACTGATGGGAAACATAGACAACAGGTGTAAGGAAACACTTCCAATGTTTCACCCTTTGCCGGGAATCGAACCCGGACACTCACCGTGGTGGTCTGGTGGCTAAAGCTCTGCTTCACACGGCGAGGGCCTGGGTTCGATTCCAGCCAGGGCAGAAACATTGGGCGTGTTTCTTTAACACTGTTGTCCATGTTCCCCATCAGGTAAAATGTAACCTGAGTGTTAGTCGACTGGTTGAGTCGCGATCCTAGGACAACTGACCTAATCTGCTCCGAAAAACCCAAGCGATAACATAGGGACTTTGCAGCTATATAGTAGTATGTCACTGATGTCAGCTAGGCCTGTATACCATGTACATGTACTTGTAGTAAATAAAGATATTATTATTATTATTATTATTATTATTAATATCTTTATTATGCACCCCATACCCATCCTGTGGGCGGTAGTCAAAAGATTAGAGAGATACATAATTGGTCCAGGGACTGGACTACAAAGTTTTGATTGCTGAACAAGTTACAGCGGTAATGAACTAGATCTGGTCACAATTATGACTAAGTTACAAAGATAATGAGCTCCAGGTAGAGCTGGTCACACTCATGACAAGTTACAAAGTCAATGAACTAGATCTGGTCACAATCATGGCAAGTTACAAAGGAAATGAATCATAAACACGTCCATACATGGTTACAATCATGAACAAATTACAGAGTAATGAGCAATTAACAAACATTCTATGGAATGCATCTATTGCCCCAACAACAGATGTTGCTAGGTGCCTGTCCTTCTTCAACAGGACAGCCAGACAGCCATTGCAAACAGCAGCAGGTTGCGCCAGGATCTGCTGCTTTCAGGAGCACCATCGACCCTCCCCAAGAGGTCCAAGAGGTCAGCGACTCCGCTAGCAGTCTGAGGGAGAGCTGCCCTGGAGACGTGTCAACGTCCTGGTGGACGCCAATTTGATTGCAGATCCCAGGCCCTATGTAAAGGTGAAGGCGTGGCAGCTGTCACCTCTGTCTGCTGGGAGGAGTTGTTGGTTGTTCACATCTGGAGCCCTCAAGGTGCCCAGACATCCACCAATTGCACGGATGTTGAAGCTTGAAGAACCGAGTGCACACTGCCTGTGACACACATGGTGGCTAGCGCTCTTGCTTCACGCACGGAGGGCCCGGTTTAATTCCGGCGGGGCCGAAACATTTCGAAGTGTTTCCTTACACACACACACACACACACACTATATATACAACAGGGCTAGTGTCTAATCGACATGTGCCTAGGACAAAATGGTAACTAACACCTGACAGCTGCCTCACGGTCGAACTCCATGGCACTGTTCTTGCAGTGGAAGTTCCCGTGAGCCCGGCACACCCTGTACCATCGCTGACATCGTGGGCTGCATGTGAAGCCAGAGCTTTTGCCACCATGCCACGGGGCACCATTAGGAACAAATGCTCCTTTGTAAATAGTGATAGAAACTTGAAGTTTTCAATTAGATCCAGTGGACGCCCTTGCCAAGCCCCAGCAAAGCTGGACGTGGACACCCCCCACCTAAAGAACCCCAATGGAAATAAGTCACTCTGACTTTTTTTGGGTTATCCTAGGTTCTCTACAAATATGCTGATATGTTGCTCATGTCCTTTCGCCTGCTATTTCACTACTTTTTAACAATTCACTAGAAAATAGCACTTTCCTGGCACCCCTCAATACCTTTGATATACCTTTGAAGAGTTTCGAGAGTATCTACTCTCTGAGCCCGGCCATGGGCCAGGCTCGTCTGGTGCTTGCCTGGTCAACCAGGCTGTTGCTGCTGGAGGCCCGCTGCCCCACATATCCATCACAGCCTGGTTGATCTGGCACCTGGTGAAGATATTTGTCCAGTTTCCTCTGAAGGCTTCTACACTGGTTCCAGCCGTGTTTCGGACATCTTCTGGTAAGATGTTGAATAGTCTGGGACCCGGATGTTAATACAGTGCTCCCATATTGTCCCCACCGCACCCCTGCTCCTCACTGGTTTATTTTACACTTTCTCCCATATCTCTCACTCCAGTATGTTGTTATGGCAGTGTGCAGATTTGGGACCAGGTCCTCAAGTACTTTCCAGGTATATATTATCATGTATCTCTCTCTCCTCCGCTCCAATGAGTACATGTTCAAGACTTGAAGGCGTTCCCAATAATTTAGATGTTTCAATGGCTCAATGTGAGCCGTAAAACGATCTCTGGATTTGTTCCAGCTCTGCTATTTCTCCTGCCCTGAACGGGGCCGTACAGAAACGGTTACACCAATTCTCAAAGGTGGTGACCCCACAGATGTAAATAACTACAGGCCAATCTCGAACTTACCGTTGCAATCCAAATTTTTTGAGAAACTCTTGCACAAGAGATTATATTCGTTTATTACAGTACAAAGCATTCTTAACCCCTGCCAATTTGGCTTTAGAAAAAACAAAAGCACAAACGATGCAATTGTAAAAATGCTGGACCTACTTTACACAGCACTTGCAAACAAGGAATATCCGCTAGGATAAAATAAGATAAGATTTCTTCGGATTTTTAACCCCAGAGGGTTAGCCACCCAGGATAACCCAAGAAAGTTACTGCATCATCGAGAACTGTGAGGAAAAGTCCATAGATAGGAGTGATGAAAGTGTGAAGGTATGTAGAGTGATGGTTGAATGGTAGTTTGCTTGTTAAGGTGGGGCGAGTGTCTAGTTGCTGCATACCCTCCCCTTTTCCACCCGGTGAGAGGTGTAATGCTGGGCCCGGCCACAGGTTGAAATCACTCGACTCACCACGCCCGACCTCACTGTAAGTACTTCACAGCTGCTCGTATCTTAATTATTTTATGTTCAAGAGCTTCATTTTTTAATTTGTTTTGAGCTTCACTCATGTTTAGCAACATTCACTTCTGCCCTCCTTGGTTTTTTTGGTAAAGTTTTTTTACCACCACTAGAGTGGGGTTTCCTTTGGTTTGTCCCACAGCCTCTGTTTCCGCACGGATCATTGGATTCAAGGCTGAGTGGGGCGGCTACCCAAGTGATCTTTACCCCCAAATTTTTCACTACGCCAGTATTTCCCAAGTCCACACTCAGAAACCCAGCCAACTGTATTTTACCAGGGAAACCTTCACCTGAGTCCCGATATCATTTGTGACATTGGGGATGGGGAAAACTGTTTGATTTTTAAACATCGATGCAAAAACAACACTGAGTCTAATATACCCCCCCCAAAAACCTCCTGGCACTCTTAACCCAACCAACTTCCATAACAATCATACCTCCTATAATAACCATATTATTACAATGATCTTAAACTTCGAACACTGAAACGTACTGCCGAGAATAGGCCACCTTATAGAAACATCACCCTGGAATGCTGAGACTCTTTCAAACTGCCCTTGCTGCTGCCAGAGAGCGTATGACAGAGTGGGCAAACTGACGGGGAAAAATTTGTCAATGGTCTCAATGCTCACCCCCCACTTAGCCGAGCAGGGGGACATAAAAAAATTTAACGGTAACAAAACTGGTCAGATTCCCACCCTCATCCCTTACATAGGGCGAATGAGCTGTCAGTGCTTGGGCTGTTACATCGTATGAAAATCTTCCCAGTACCACACAGGCAAAATTAAATGACAAATATGATGCTGGGGAGAGATTTTTGTTTTATGCTCAGCAAGGAAGATGACAACATTCCTTTCACTGACTTTTGAACTTGATGCAGCACTAACTAAAGGCAACCCACGTCGCCTGGTGAGGATGGTATTACCTACAATATACTAAGATTGCTGTGTCGAGTACCAGGCAACCTTTACTCGAATTATACAACATGAGTTATGTAACTGGGAGCCCTAAATCTTGGACCAACAGCCTGATCATTCCATTCCTAAGCCCAATCAACAAAATTCATTTCGCCCAATATCTCTTACTAGCTGCTTATGTAAAAATTTGAGAGGATGATTCTGAATCGCTCATGTACAGAATCAAAAATTTTTGTCCCCGATTGCATGGTTTCATGCATGGAAGGAGTGTGCACCATTGTTTAGCTACCTTTCACTCTGCACACTGACAGCTCATACATCCTTCCTTGACCTTAAATCTGCTTTTTGTTGCCAACCGACATGTAATCATCAGTGAACTTGCCAGAATGGATGTTGGGGATCTTTCCGCGGTTAAAGGTCCTGTCCAAAAAATTTTTAAATATGCAGAAAGAACTTGATATTCCAAGCATCGAGATCGTGTTACTGAAAGAAATATCCAAATTGGGTTAAAAATATCGGGAAAACCCCCATTCAAACCCCCACAGAAGCCCCCCCAAATTTTCCCTCAGCACTGGTGAACATCCCTCCAGATGGATCAAAAAAACGGGAACCCAAACCCCCGCATGAATCAGATCATGATCTGTGGAAAATGGGAACAGCGGCACTTCTCCGCCCAGGGAAAATTTCCCCTTTCCCAAACTCCACCCCTCCTTTCCCCCCAAAACTACTTTTTAAAAACCCCCAAAGCTTCGTGGCCAAACATGATGCCTTAATGTATTGATAATTTGGAAACAGCACACTCACAAATTTTTTACGTTGATGGTTCGGTTCAACCCACTGGGCGGCTGGTAGTGCTGTTTGTCATACAGAGTGATGGCCTTTAAAAAAATTTGGGGCACGCATCAATAATCCCCTCCCTTCAGACAAAACCCGGGCCCATCTCCTTGCACAAAAATTTGGTCCAAATCTAAGGTTGACTTCAATTGAACGATTCTCTGTCATCCATAAATGCCCCAACTCATCAAGTATAACTTGAGCATGCTTGTGTCAAAGCCAGACACAGGTATGGTAGGATTTGGATAGTAGGGGTCAAGTGCACATGGGGGATTCCATTCACATTGGTCTTCAGATGAAGGATAGAACTGAAAAATTTGGGCCCAAGTTTTATGTTTTAAAAGGGGGGGTAGATTACAATCTTGGTTTTGTCAGTTAGCAGTTTGAGAACAAAAGGGAAAGAACTAAAAACCGAATTTTATTGCCTTAAGACTCAGGGAGATTGACACCAGTCAGTCCATCTATCACACCTCCCGGGGGACCCACATGTCTATGGTGCATCCAACAAAATAAGCAGATTTTTGGGATGTCACTACCCCCCCCGCCCCCCGGCGGGGTTACAAGTATTTTTGGGAAGGTTAAAAATCACAACCCCAGATGTAGACCAAAAAAATGTAAACTTTGTCAGTTGGATTTTTGGGCAACCCCCTCCCCCCCAATGTACTGGGTCGACAAAATTAATGAATTAAAGAGACAACTCACTCAGAAATGTTCAAGATATTCCAAGTATTTTACCCAAAGTGGTATATTACAGACCATTCGGGAAAAATCCCCTGACTTTGCCCCCCTGTAAATAAAGCACACTGTGTGTGTTTTGGGGTTTGGGGTTTTTTTTTTTTTTCCCGGGGGGCCCCACATGTCGTTTGGGGCTGGGCCTGTTGTGTGTGGTGTGTGTGTATTATATATGTTTTTATGTGTGTGTGTGTATGTGTATATGTAAGTGTTTTATGTGTGACCAAAACAATAAAATTTTAAAAGAACTCTTTAAAGTTGTGACTGGGTGTAGACTAGTGAAGTGTTCATTGCGTTATAATTTGTTCATGATTGTAACCATGTAAAAACGTAAAGAAATTTCCCCATGTTTCATTCCCTTTTTAACCCCGGAGTTCATTACCTTTGTAACTTGCTCAGCTATCAAAACCCCTTTGGGGTCCAGCCCCTGGACCCATTATTCCTCTGTTAATTTTTTTGACTACCGCCCACAGGATGGGTATGGGGTGCATAAAAAAGATATCAAACAAGTTTTTTAAATCGATTCATAGCTACAGTGTTAAACATCAATCTGTAAATACCTAGCTTTGGACCCGTTATATTTTTTTTTTTCTTTTTTTTTTTTAAAAAGAAAAGGTTATTAGTCATATTTACGTATTTATTATTTACTTTTCCCTTTCCCTTATTAAAATAAAGTGTTTGTTATTGTTATTATTGTCTTTTTCTATTATACTTTTCCTAAGAAGATTAACAACCTTCACAAGAAATATTTTTTCCCATTGGGGTCCTCAATCTTGTCCCCAGGAGGGAAACCCATCCAGTCGACAAACCCCCAAAGGGTACCTTTTTTGCTGCTAGGTGAACATGAAACAACGGGGTTAAAACGCGTCGAAATTTTCCCATCCCCGGGGAATCGAAAGGAAACCCGATACAGTAGACCACGGGCATCCTACTCCAAAAACTTAATTATGGATATGAGGCCACGCCCCTTATTTTATTTCAAATCTTCCCTTTTACTAACAGGTATCGATACGTCACCATTAAAGAAACTTCATCTCCCGACCAATTGATATTGAGTCCCCGGAATTTCCCTGGTCCCCCTCTTCCCCCTATACATCAATGATTTCCCAACGATCCCAACACCTAAAACCCGATTCTCTTTAATATGTTTATTGGGACATGATACAAAAAAATTACAAGGGTTTATGAGTTTTTAAAAAGGGGTGTACATCCAAAGGGAACCCTAATATGCGAGCATTGTGGCCAGATTTAAAACTAACTTAAAACTAAATGGTAAGAATTATCTAACAGTTCACAATATAAGTAGAGTTGATTATTTAAGCTATAAAATTTGAACATGACTTTTTTTGAAACATAATAGTTTTATAATTTTGGGTCATTTACAGTTTTATGGGGGTCTACCTGGAGTCTACGTGGAGAGAACTCCCGGGGGCAACGCCCCCCCAGCCCCGGGCTGTGACCCAGGCCTCATGTTGGAAGAGGGCCCCCTCAACCCCGGGGTGTTCTGCTGGGCCCCACGCGGGCCCAAAGTACAAAACCCCAGCCCGGCTGGGGTCAACCGACTTGAGGTGCCTGTCCAGTGCCTGTTGAAGAACCCGGGTTTGGTTTGGGAATCCCCCGATGTTGGGGTGGGAGGCAGTTGAACAATTTTGGGCCCCCGACACTTATTGTGTTGTCCCTCAACGTGCCAGTGGGGACCCTGCTCTTTCATTGGGGGATGTTCATCGCCTGCCGGGTCTTTTTCTTTCCCAAAAGGGGTGATTTTTTTGGGGAAGTTTGGACTAATCCCCCGAGAAAATTTTATGTGATATAATAATGATTTTCCCGGGCCCGCGTTCTAGAGAGTCAGGTTTAGGGAAATTCAAGTGTTCCCAGTAATTTAGGTGGTTTTTCGCATTTAAGCCCTGCCGTGAAGGTTCTCTGCACATTTTCAAGGTCAGCAATTTCACCCCCCTTGAAAGGTGCAGTTAGGGGTGCAACAATATTCCAGCCTAGATAGAACAAGCGATCTGTAAAAAGTCAAATGGGGTTCATCCCCGGTTTTGAAGGTTCTCATTATCCATCCTGTCATTTTTCAAGGGAGATGCAATTGCTCGGGGTTTTTTGGTCCTTGAAAAGGGGAGATTCTCTGACATGATCACTCCCAGGTCTTTTACATTAGTTTTTTGCCCCATTTTGGTTAAATTTGTTTGTACTCCGATGAGTTTTTTTCTTCACTTTTTTGTATCTGAGTAATCGAAATTTCTCATCATTGAATTTATATTGTTTTTTTGCAGCCCATTTTTAAAAATTTGGTTTATGTCTGCTTGGGGGTCTTGCAGTGTTTTTCAACGGGGGACACTGTCATACAGGTTTGGGGGTCATCTGGGAAAGGGAAAACACAGCCCGTGGCCTTTTATCCCCGTCATGTCCGATATGAGGATGAGGAACAGGATGGGAAAGTACTGTGCCCCTTTTGGAACCCGAGTTTTTTACAGTAGCTGCCTCAGACTTTACTCTGTTGACTACTACTTTTTTGTGTTCTAATGTTAGGAAAAATAGATCCATCTACCCACTTTTTTCCCGTTATTTTTTTATTTACGACCTTTTTGTGTTATTACACCATTCCTTTTCAAAGGCTTTTCCCAAAATCTGGAATAACATCTCATTTTTTTTGTCTTCTAGAGCATCCAGGACATTGTCCTTTGTGGTCCAAAATAGTTGGGACAGACAGGGGGGGCCTGCTCTAAACCCTTTCTGTCCTGGGTTGTGCAATTGATAGTATCAAGATGGTGGGCGTCTTGTTTTAGAACCCTTTCATGAAATTTTTTTGATAATGGGACGTTATCGCTATTGGTCTGTAGTTCTTTGTTATTGGGTTTACTGCCCCCTTTTTGGAGTGGGGCTTTTGTCTGTTTTTTTTAGTAACCTTTTGGGCGACCCCAGTGTTTATGCTCCTCCCCCATGGATTTAAAAAAAACACGGGTAGGGGTTTTTGCAGTTCCCAAGAACATGGAGTTCCACGGGTGATGCAATAACAGTTTATATGGTCATTAGATGAGTTTTTCAAAACGGGACATGAGGATGGATTTCCTTTTTATTAGGTTGGCCCTTTAATTTTAACGGTTTATTCATTATGAGATATAACAGGTTTATACATTATGAGGGTTTCCAAAATTTGTTCCCGATTATGTTTTATAAATTATTTTTCTTTTTAGAAATTTTGTAAGGGGTTTTTAGACTAGGGGGTAACACAGTGAATAATGTTATTTTTAGGCAGTGTAAATTTATTTAATAACTTTTTTAGGTAATGTAAAAATAGTGGGTATTTAGTTTTGGGGGTAGGTGGTTTTTTAAAAGTTTTGAATTGATGTACAGACCGGGTTTCCCCTTTTGGGAATCATATGTAATAAATTCAATTTTTGCGCCTTTGATGTGCATTGCGATTTTTTTATAGTGGAGGTGGACGCGGGGGAAAATCGAAGAGTGATCTGAGCCTTTGGGTTTTGTTTGTGTCCCGTTAATGTTAGTTAGGGGAATTTTGAGTTGGGGTTAATATTTGAATTTAGTGATTTATGTATGTAATCAGCACTGAAAAAAATATGGATGTCTTTATGGTGAGTAAGTTCAGACTTTTGGGTATTGGGGGGGATGTTGTCTAGAATGGGAATTTTTTTATCATTCGGACTGGGAGCCAAATACAAATACAAATACAAATAGACAGATCTACCTTAAAAGGGGATTATTAAAATAAAAGTAACCCAAAGGGCCAGATTCAAACAAATTGTTTGGGAAAAAGAAACAGAGGAATTGTTAAAACAACTAAATACTTCCCGGGAAAATTTTAGACTAGCTAGCTAGGGGAGTGGTCAATTTAAAAAATGACCACCACCATGAAAAATCTGTGTAGTCTGTAAGGGAAAAGGGGAAAAGGGAAAAAAACAGACCCCGGGTTGCTTGCAACCCTGTGGTCAATGGTCCCCCCCCATCTTGATACCCATCAATTTCCAAAGGGCAGCATGGGTTTAGAGCAGGCCGCCCTGGGCTGTCCCAACTACTGGACCCTGACAAAAGGGCCTGGATGTTCTGAAGATAAACAGAATGCAGATGTTATATACACAGATTTTTAAAAACCCTTTTACAAATGTGACCATGGTGTAATAAACACAAAATGCGTGATAAAGGAATAACAGGAAAAATTGGTAGATGGATCTATAATTTTTAACATTAGAAACAAAAAGTAGTAGTCAACAGAGTAAAATCTGGGGAGCCACTGTGAAAAGCCTGTTCCAAAGGCACAGTACCTCCCATCGTATTCCCCCATTCTCATACCCGACATTGACAGGGAAAAAGCCCAGTCGTGTCTTCCTTTAGATGACACCAAATTTTGTATGACAGTGTCCACCGTTGGGAAAGGCCCCTGGGGAAAACTTCCCAAACAGACAAAAAACCCAAAACTTTAAATGGGTGAAAAAATATGAAGTTCAATGATAAAAATTTTAATTACTCAGATACGGAAAAAGTGAAGAAATTAAAATCTCATCGGGTACAAAAATAAATTTCCCAAACCCCAAAAATAGAGCCCAAAAAATAATGTCAAAGATCTGGGGGGTGATCATGTCAGAGGATCTCACCTTTTAAGGACCAAAAAAAAGTACTTTCATCTGCTTGAAAAATGACAGGATGGATAATAAAAACCTTCCAAAAACCCGGGGTGCCAAGCCCCATGTTGACACTTTTCAGATCGCTTGTTCTATCTAGGCTGGAATATTGCCTGACACCAACTGCACCTTTTAAGGCGGGTGAAATTGCTGACCTTAAAAAGGAGAACCTTTTACCGCATTAAAGTGCGATAAAAACCCCCCCAACAACTGGGAACGCCCGAAGGGTTCCCAAACCTGTACCTCTTGGGAAAGCAGGCGGGGGAGATCATTATTTATATACACATGGAAAATTCTCGAGGGCTTAGTACCAAACCCCCACAAAAATCACTCCCTTTTCAAAAACAAAAAAAACTCGGCAGGCGTGTAACATCCCCCCAAAGAAAAAGGGTGCCACTAACACGTTGAGGGGCAAAAATAATAATGAGGGGCCCAAAAATTGCCCCAAATTTCCCCAGCATAAAATCAGGGGGATTACCAACAAACCCCTGGCCGTCTTTTGGGAGGCACTGGGCAGGCACCTCAAGTCGGTACCTGATCAACCGGGCTGTGATTGTACGTTGGACTGCGGGGGCGCAGTAACAGCCTGGTTGATGGGGTCTGATCCAACATGAGGCCCGGTCACAGATCAGGCCGGGGCGTTGGGGCCCCGGAACCCCTTTCCCGGAAACTCCCGGTTGAAAACCCCAGATTCCATAGGTGAGATAGTGGTAAATGAG